>PQXJ01000444.1:0-31055 GCA_004786225.1 Botryotinia narcissicola | reverse complement strand
CCCTCCCCCTCCTCCTCGCCTCCTTCCTCACACCCGCCCAAACCCCATTACTCACACTCCAATCCGTCTGATACGCGACCAATTTTCTCTCCAACTCACCGATCCACTCTCTTTCGCGCGGATGATTCCACGCGCGCGCACATTCGAGAATCGCAAGTTGTTTTCCGTAGAGATGGAAACGCGGGGGAAGAGATGATTTGGGGAGTTCGAGGAGCGCCATGGGGGAGCGGAGCCAGTAGGTGTAGTTGCGGATGGAGCGGGCTGGGGGAGAGGGGAGGGAAGTCAGTGGAATGGAAGATGCATGGGAGATGGGTGAGAGGGAGGGAGACATACTGTATTTTTCGAGATCTTCTTGGATTTGGTCCCAGCGGGCGGGAATGCGTACTTGATGATTTGGTTAGCTGATGCTTGACTCTTAATCTTCTATCTTCTGTCCTCCAGCTTTGAGCTTGAAGTTCCAAAACCTCGCATCTTCAAAAAAAGAAAGAAGAAGAAAAAAAAAAGAAAGAAAAAAAGCAAAAAGAAAAAGCTCCAGGAAAATTAGACCCTGAAACCCAACCTACAATCCTCATATTTCTCATTCCGACTCAACAAAATCCAATTATGCATATGCAATTTGGCCGTCGCGTGCAAGATATCCTCTAGATACATCGTTCTCAGCATTGCTCTATGTTCACCCATTGGGTATCTATTTTCTTATTAGCATCTTCAACTTCTCTTCATCTCCCCCTCACATCACATCTCCAAGAAAACTCACACATCCGGCAAATCCTCCGGTCTAGGATCATATTTCTCCAAAAACTCCTTCAAATCCCTCGGCAACACATCCTCTTTCCTCTCCCTCTCCATCGGTCCGGTAAATCCACCTTCTCTCACCCCCTCACTTGCACCTCTTCTCTGCATGACCGGTCTTCTCCCCTCCACATCTCCATCCTTCTCTTTATCTCTATCCCCACTCCCCACCCCCTGAAATTCCCTTTCCCTCTGCACACCCCCCAACGCATTCCTCAACGCCTCTCGAAAAACCCGCGTGTGGTAATGCACCTCCTTATCTTCATCCCCCAACACATCACACTCACAACCACATCCCACACTCCCATTTCTATTCGACCGAAACTGCTGTTCCGCAACTTGATGCTTGAGATTTTTCTTGAGTCGGGAGTGTGGAGAGAGGGGTGTAGGGAGAGCAGCAGGAGGAGGTATACTTGGAGGTACAGAAGTAGGAGAAATCCGAAGAGCGCGATCCCGATCATTCGGGTCACTCATACTAAACCCTCTTCTTCCACTCTGAGGAGTTCCCATTCCAATTCCTGTTCCTGTTCCTGTTCCTCTTGCGGGAAGAACACCCAAATATTCATGAAGACGAGCAAGTTGCTCCTGATCCAAGCGATCCAAACCTGATCTCTCATCTACCAACCCATTCCCCTTCCCCTCCCCCACACCCACACCCCACTCCCTCTCACTAAACGTCCCACTCTTCGGACTCGGACTGGGCGGCGGCCGAAAAATCGTATCTTGTTTATAGGACGCAGAGGGAACACTAAAGGGCGAATGTTGGGCGTGTGGAGAGAAGAGAGGAGAGGGATTCGGAGGGATGTGTGTGCGTCCGCGATGATCGCCTGTGAACCCTTTTTTGTACGTGCTGCGATTTTGGCCTCCTTCGAGATCCGGGGAGCGCGAGAAGAGGGAGCGCATGTTGGTGGAGGGGCGGGGGGGCTGGATAGGTATTTTTGTAGGGATGATATAATGGTGATGATGATGTTTTGGAATTAGGGGGATGGATTTGGAGAGTATGAGTGAAGAATGAGATGGATAGATGGGATAAGGTATATATGTTTCTAAGAAAAGAAACATTTTGGTTGCACTTTCCCAAATTGCATAGCGTCGACTAGTTGTACACCATCTATTATTATTTCTATGTCTAGATCTAGTCTATCTTTTCTAAAGTCTAAAATCTTCGCCTCTCTAGTTGTCTCTATACATCTATAACTGCAAAAAAGACCTCCCCCAATAAAAACCAGGCTTCTAGTATTGCACACATACAACCCAACTCCTACAACTTCGACTTGAATTTCTTATTCTCCTCTTGCAATGGTGCAGCCTCGCTAACATCCACTTTCTTATCATCTGTGTTCTTCGTTGGACTACCAGGAGTATCCTTCTTCTTTGGTGCTGAATGGTATCCACCCTTTTCATTATCCAAGTTTGTAATATTACCCTCGCTATCTCTTTGGATACCTAACTCAATCAACTTTGCAAAGACTTTACTGAAATCTTCAAAGAACTTTTCCTTATCATCTGCGTATTGTCCAACCCATTTCTTGAACTCCTTATCTTGCGTCAGAGCCAAATCCGTTGGAAGCATCATCAATTCCGTCTCGGTATCCTCATCATAGTTGACGAATTGTTCGATCCCATTCGCCAACTTCTTTTTGCGCCATTGAAGAGAAAGCAAAAGTCTGTAATATTGATTCGAAAATCTCGTGGGATTATTAACCCAAGCTCCCTCGAACCCAGATCGGTCACTATGGCATCGTCCCAGATTATGAGCTCCACTCAGCGCCACGATTTCCTGGTCATTAAATCCCATGCGGTAGAAAATCCATCGAAGATGATCGGATCCTTGTGCTGCATCGGGTAGACGTCCTCGCGGGGGCAATTTTGAATCATCTACATAATCTGTTCGTCCACCTTGCCATGGGATGTCTGGTCCACCCATTTCTTTGATCGCCACAACTCCTGCTAATGTCCAGAGATCCGCATATGTTATCCAGGGATGCTTGGCTTTGACTGGTTCAAGAAAGACTCTCGCGTGCTGAAGACCAGCGTTTGCTGGATCTCCTCCTTCACTCTCGTATCGCATACCGGCTCCATTGGATCCACCTGTATCTGTTTCAGAATCGTATGTTCCAGCCGAATGCCTAGATGATATTAGTTTGTGAATGAGAAGGAATCGTTTGCGCCGAAGTGGATTGCATTGATTGCGCATAGTTGAGAGAAGACATGGGATGAAAGATCACATACCATGCTAAGCGCACAAGATCTGGTCCAGCACTGCCATCGTCATATTCTGGTTGGTGTAAAAGGCCAACAATATCCTTTCGGACGGCGGCAAAATCCCCTTTCTTACTCATTGTAACTGTTGTATTTTTGAACACGTTCTGATATGGAATATATATGAAGTTCGAAACTGAATGGACGAAAAGAAGTCTAGAACAATTGCCACTGACAATATGAATGAAGCAAAAAGCAAAGTAAAGGGGAAACACGAGGAAAAGTTAGGAAAGGCGTTCAAACCAAAGAGACGCCATACCGAGGCTCGCGGCAATACCTACCTAGAATCCCCCATTCGTATGTTAATTCCTTTACCGCGCGATTATCTTGTGAAAAACCGGGGCAGAATGATACAGAGATTGTGGGTCAAGTCGATGAATCATGGAGTTTTAATGACAGTGATAAGGGCGTGATGTTAAATTTCATTTTCGTGATACGCCAATTATTTTTTACCGAGGTCGGAGTAAAGAAAATTCGAGGCGAGGATATGATTTCTGGGGGTGTGGGTATAGCTTTGTTTATCTATGTGTTTGCCTTTTCACTAGATAATGCGTGAGGTATGTGGTTAGCCGGAAATACTTTGAGAGCAATCGGATGGCGAGAACGAGAGTAAGACTTCTTTTCGAGATGGTTGTTTAAATCTAGTATAAATTAAGCTTTTGAGATCAAGTTATCAGTCAGTTAGCTCGCTGGCTGATGTCATTCAGAGAACAACTTTTGGAGATTAGTGCTATTCAATTGCCAAATAGATGCAGGCAGCAAACAGAATTCCTCACGCGTTCAATTTTTGGCTTACCTAGGTATTGTCAAGTCAGCTTGTGAATGTGTTCTCAAATGTACCTACTAAAATGGATCTTGTAACAAGATTGCGGACATCCGATGCTTGGATCAATTGTTTGCTTCTGCGAACATGATGCATGCAACGAGATGAACGTATTTAAGTCTCAACTTATAGCACAATCGCATCCGGAATCTGCATCATCATCATCCGATGAGAGAAAACAGAGAAGAGCCATCTCACATGACTTGTTCCCATGCAACATATGAAACACATCTTTCTGGACTCTACAACGCACCGTAGCTTGTTTTATGTCGTACAAACAAGCATCAAATAGTGGTTTGGTTGCGGGTAAAACGTATCCTTGTTGATGACATCCAAGGTCCGCATCCAATTGGAGATGTTGTCTGCAAACGTGGGATATTGTATTGTTGTTATTGTTTCTTCACGTGTATGTACCGGTACCTAATGCTCTCTTGGTGGTGAGAATGAAGATGGATGATCAGCCGGCGGTTCGGAAATCTTGTCTTGAATCCCTCGAGAACATCAACATCAATTTCAATTGAGCGTTTATCTTTTCTTGGCGCCGCGTGGGAGCATGGGATGGATGGAATATCAAAATGATTTTGATATGGTGGGGCAAGTCGATTGGGTGGGCCGGAGATCCAGGTACAAAATGAAAAGAAGGGAGGGGTCAGCTGAAAATTCATTTCCAGAATGCAGATAGATACTCGAGACTTGAATAGATAATGGATTGAAACCCGAGTACAGTCTGTACACGGAGAGAAGAAGAATGGATAGTGAAGGATCTGCTTTGGTATCATATCATTGTATATCTGTTGATGATATGACACTTGTGGGATAGATGATACTCCGTACATGTCATGTTCGTGTAAGACAGTTTGCCTTAACCGGATTCGATGAAGGGGGTGAGGGTCATTAAAATGTATGGTGACGCCAAAATCCACTTTCTGCATATAATAAGACTTGACTTCTCCATAACATTGCAGCAAAAATGTCGAAAAGTTGAATTCTTTCCAATCACACGCAGACTGAACCTTGAAAAGAAGCAAAAAGAGTGAGTGATTTCAAGACATCTAGCAGGGATTCGTTTGATACCAGTAGGACGGGTAGGAATTTGATTTCTCTTCCCCATTCTTTTCATCGTTCATCAAGAATTCTGAATCACCCCAATGAATATACATTCTTTCCATCTGAATCTTATATAAACATCGAGGAATGGAAGAACCGAAGATTGATGAAGACGTCACACTGCCTGGGTAGACACTCCTCATTCAGAGGTTTGTCACAAAAGAGAAGGGAAAAAAAAGAGGGTATGGATATGATATGATATGGGTTAGTATGATTTTGTAATGCATTAAGAGCTATCAAAGAGCGGTTGTAATTAATAATTACCGAAATCGACCTTTCTGGACCAAAAGGAGCTGTTAATCCATTCCACTATCGGCATATCCGAGATGCCCGGATTACTGCTTTCATCAAGATCAGTCTGAGTGACAGAAGGAAAGAGGAACAGCTGAGGGTCGACTCCGTAATATTTCCACGAAGTACAAGCCAGGAAGGAGAAAAAGAGAATGAAGGATGGTAAGATTCTTATCATGAAGAATGGTTTGGAGTGATTAGGTAGGTGGTTATTAGTAGGTCAAAAGATAATGATCCCTCGTTTGTCAAAGATAGATCCCCTGCTCATTTGATATCAATATCATTTTGCCTATCGTTCCACCCACGTTGGATGTGAAATTGCCCTATCGATTTTTAGCTTTCTAACGTTACTTGAGCTTAAAAGTTAAAGCGTGACCCTTGAAGAGAATCAGCCGGGTCAGGAAGGGAATCCATTGGTGGTGTATCAATTGAACGCAGTGTTTCATTCGTCCCGCGGCGGGAAGATGAGGGAGGAAGGTACTTGTGATTGACTGTTGAAGATGTATGTACTCTGTCTGTATGGGTCTTTTGTCTTTTGTTGGAGAAAGGGAAAGGGTTATCTGCTCCGTACGTACTTATACTTATTAGTACCTACATTGGATGCATGTAAGAAAGATATCATTTGCAACTTAAAAAAGAAGCAACCAAGGAATACCATAAAGCAAGACGTAGGTAATTACAATACGATGGTAGATTACGATTAGCTCTTTGCAGATATACTTGATATTATTACTAAACTACCGACCGAGCTATCTAACATGTACTTGTATCGAAACCTTATAGATGTGACACGAGCCGTCTAAGGTCTGTCACCTGTGACCTGTGAAATTAGGTCGTCAGGTAGTGAAGTGTGAAATGAGTGAAGTGTGAAATGAGTGAAGTGTGAAATGAGTGAAGCCTGACATTAGTGAAGTGTGAAGTGAAGTGAAATGAAATGAAATGAAATGAGAAAAAAAGAGCCAACCCCAGACCAGAAGCAGAGCCAAAGCCAGAGCCAGAACAAACAATAGTCTACAAGCAATTTCAACTCAACCCACGAATACGAAAAGCACTCACTCAGTTCACTCAATTCACTCCATTCACTCCATTCACTCCATTCACTCTTCTTACTATCGTTCCTTTCTCCTCTACTCCTGTCTCTTCTCTCCACCTTCTCCCGTGATATTCTTTTTATATTTTTATATTTTTACATATAACGTTATAATTGGTTTATTAATAAATACAACAAATCAATTAAATTATACGCTTCTACTATATATTTTCTTCTTCTCTTCATCACCTTGCTTGCTGTCGTCACTAGCTTCATTTCTTCCAACCAACCTTGGAATCCATCGCATCGCATCCCATCGCATCCACAGTACATTCACATCCACATCCCTATCTTATCCGTTCATTTATTGTACTCACAACCCCCACTTCACTTTATATTTCTCAATCGAATTATCGACACAGTACATGCGACCTACAGACATACAATACAATACAATACAATACAATACAATACAGCCTCATGCAATTAATCAATTTATCCGTACGCCTCGTCCTCTCCTTCGTTGATTCGTCTATCGAGGTGGTATTTGATTGTTTGTTTGGTGGTTTGATCCTTTGATTGTATGGTCGATTGTTGATTGAGATTTACTAGGTACCGTACCTAGTTACACTGCAGTATATCAAAATTACGCTCTTCATCAAAACACAATCCCTTGAAAAACAGTTATCATAACGTTACTTTGCATTTAATTATCTCCCCAAAAAACCCTCAACCTCAACCTCCTCTTCCTTTTCGGTCTCCTACAATAAAGGAAAAGAAAAGAGAAAAGAAGAAAAGAAAAACATCAACTTTCACTCCAATTAACCCGCATTCTCCCTCCCCCCCAACATGTCGAATTCGGAACAAAGAATGCTCGAGAGCCGAATACAAAATGGAAGTCTCGAAGCTGTGTCAGGTCTAATGTCCGACCAAGCTGGGCATAGTACAACCACCTTTATGAACGGTGTAAAAGCAACACAAAACTCAAACATTTCTCTACCTTTATCTCTTCAATCAAATCAAATGCCAGCTTTCACTGCCATCTTCAAATCCAATACCATAGCACCTTCGCCCCCTCACAGCAGATCCACTTCAACAAACGAGGCATACACCCCACTTGCGCTTGACACCACTTCTCGTCTTCACCCAAATATAGATTCGTCATATAGCCAAACTCCGAGTCCTCTAAGCGCGGGTCTGCGAATACAAACCGATATCGTTCCAGGTTATACAATAACATCTGCCAGCACAGGAACCGGAGTCACTGAGCGCGAATCTCCCGATACGACACGAATTCCATCAAGATCCGGTGGGCAGATAGGAATGTCTCTCGCGCGAACTCCAAGTGTGAAAAATGTCCTGGCGAGTAGCATAGGTAGCAACGGCTCGGCGCCAAACTCAGCATTATCCTCACCAATGTTGAACGCAATGGCAGATGTAACCCCTCTACCCTCACCACTCATGTCGGGAGATTCACCTGGACCATGGAAACGATTAAACTCAAGACGAACATCGCGCGAGCAAATGCTACCAATGCATTCAGATTCGGCTCTGATCACATCAAATGGTGAATCAGTTTCCTCTGCGATGGCAAATCAACAAAAAAGAAGGACGTATCATGGATTGATAACAAATGCTGGCGAATCGGGGTTGACGGATGCTCAAATAAACCGGAAAAAGAATGCAGAAGGACATACTAGGAACAGAAGTATGAGCGAGTATGTACCGGAAGCTTCTCAGGTTCCAAAACCTCGGAATATCACTGTATCGGGTTCACATGCTCTAATCATGGATGGAGCGGCAGACGGTCCACAATCAGACATGCATATGCGGAGAGAACCACATTTAGCAGTTCAACGAGGATTGGCTCCCATACCAAGACCACCAACCCCACCATCGAGTCGAACAGGAGGGGAAAGCAGTGATAGTGATTCATCATTGACCACTAACAACATCCCTAGAGCTCTTCGAAAATCGAGATATGAATATTTTGATGCGTATACCAGGAATGATTCCAAACGACGAAGATGGAGAGGTATAAAAGTTTTGGGCCAAGGTACTTTCAGCAAAGTGATTTTGGCTACCAGTCAAGTCCAAGATGATGAAGGTCGCATAGATGAAGATAATGTGTTTGGGATTGAATCTGTTGTTACACCTGTTGAGACAAAAGTCGACCGAAAAAAATTGGTAGCGATTAAGATTTGTGAACATGGTCCGAAAGGAGGTGCATCTGAAGATAGAGTAGAAATGTCACTAAAACGTGAATTGGAAATCATGAAATCGATACACCATCCTTCATTGGTTCACCTCAAAGCTTGGAGCATAGAAGAGACAAGAGCTATTCTGGTTTTAAGTTACTGTCCCGGTGGAGATCTATTCGAAGTGGCCAGTCAGCATCGATATATTCTCGTCCCATCGTTGCTTAGACGGATGTTTGCAGAGCTGATTGGTGCTGTTCAATATCTACACGATAGGCGTATTGTTCACCGGGATATCAAATTAGAAAGTAAGTTTTTGAAAATTTCTTTGATGATTTATTTGAATCCAAACGTCACATACTAACCAAGTCTCCTCTTTGTTCAGATGTCTTGGTCAACCTTCCGCAACATGAACTTGCAAAACCGCAAGACTGGACTAAATATCCTTACTCCATCATCACCCTCACCGATCTCGGTCTTTCTCGCCGCGTAGCCGATGATGAAAAACTTACTACCCGTTGTGGATCAGATGATTATGCTGCCCCGGAAGTTATCATGGGTCAACCATATGATGGACGCGCTACTGATGCTTGGTCTCTTGGTGTCTTACTTTATGCATTACTGGAAAGTAGATTGCCATTCGATCCTAATCCAGGAATGCCAGAAGGACACAAACAACGTAGTCGAACAAGTCATCGAATTGCTCGAGTTGAATGGAGATGGATTGAATATTTCGGTGAAGAGGGAGATCACGAGAGTGACCCCGATAAATTCAAGGAAAAGGGATTGTTGGGTGCAATGGAGGTTACAGAGGGATTGTTGAAGAGAGCAAGAAGCAGATGGACATTGGAAAAAGTTCAGGAAAATGAGTGGGTTAAAGGTGGTGTTGATGTGGAAGGTGGTGTCAAATGGAGAGAAGAAGTAATTCCTGAGGAAGTCAGAGGTAGTGGGGAATTCTAGAGGGCAAATTGACTGAAAGGTCGGCATGTAACCTCAATTATCCCTGCATGCTCTCGATATTGACTTTAGCTTCGACCTGAGCCTACCGATTGGTTACTTGTTCCGTTGTTTTCATGACAATCTCTTCTTTTCACGTTCTATTATAAAAACAGCAAAGATCGAGATTTGAACCTTTTTTTTTTCTTCACGTGAGTTTTGCTTGCGCTTGTATTGCGATGTTTTTCATGGAGAACTTGCATGCATGGTTTATAGCATGGTGTTTATGGTTTGAGGTTTGGGGTTTAAAGGGCTGGACAGACGGGAGTACGAGTGTACGAATGTACATGTTACCAGTCGATCAGTTCCACGGATGTTTTGTTTATATAATAGGGATTTGGGTGGGGATGGAACGGAATGGGGTTTGAAGGATTGATGGATTTGTGTATATTATTTGGGATTGGGAAACGGGGTGGATGGGATGATGTTGTGGAAGGTAGGGGTGGGGGAGAGAGGATCGGATGGAAGGAAAGACGGATGGGTGGGCGGGGATCTTATACCCTGTAGGTATTTGGAATGTTAATATTCGTTGCGTGAGGGAAGGGAGAGGAGAGGGTGGAATTAATGGTTGGGTTGAGATGGGGTTGTTTTTTTCCTTGATGGTTGAGCGGGGAGTGATTGTTTCGTAACCGAGAAGTAGATAGGGGGTTGGCGTGGGGGTAGGTGGGGTAGCGAGGAGATGCATAACGCGAGGTAGATGCGAGGATGGGCGGTAGGAGGTAGAGAAATGCATTAAGAGTTTGTTAAAACTATAAGATAAGAAGACGGTGAGGAAATAGATGAGTTGAGTTAAATCGAGTTGAATTGAATCGAAGCGAAATATAAAATTGGTGATTCCAAAGGTTCGTGATTTTTGTAAGTGGAAGTGAGATTTGAGTAGGAAGGAAGAATATTATATGAGTAAGTGAGTTGAGGGACTAGACATCAAGTCTCAGGGTAGGGTATTGGATTATTGGACGGTGAAAACTTTATAATGTGAGGGGTTGAATGGGTGTTTAAAAGTAGTTGGGTAGTTGGGTAGTTGGAATGTTGTTTGAGAGAGGGATTTGATGGGGTTGTTGAATTTTTGAATTGTTGAAGTGGTTTGGGCATTTTGAATTTGAATTCAAGCAAAGGGTTTAGATAATAAGATAATAAGATAATATGTTGAAAGTATGGTTCACGTGGGTGCTAGAGCAGGGGGAGCTAGCCTTAATTAGTACTAGTAAGAGCTCTGGCTTATATCAGAGCTCTTTCTCTCATAGCTAGCTACACTACACTTAATAGAATTGATCTCCGAATGCCCTCATATTCTACCCTATGCTTCCCGGTATACCCTGTAGAGAGTCATACTTGAAACACAATAAGATAATAAGATAATAAAGGGTAGAAAAAAAAATGGAAAATAGTGAATATGAATGTAGTGAATATGGATAGAGTGAAAGAGGAGGGGAGAAGACTTGAAGAGAAATTGAAGAGAAATTGATATAATAAAAAAGATGAGGAAAGAGTAGGTAGTTAAAAGAGGATTTAGAAAAATGAGGGGTGGGGTGGGGGTAGTGGAGGGAGGGAGTGAGTGAGGGAGTGGTAAGGTTAGGGATGTAGTGGGTGTTGAAGGGGGCTGGAGTGAGTGGATTGAAGTGGATGATGTTGAGGGGTGGATGTTGAGGGGTGGATGTTGAGGGGTGGATGTTGAGGAGAGGAGAGAGAGGAGAGAGAGGAGAATAAATGTAGAGATAGATGAGGAAGTTTATTGTTTAGATTTAGGATGTGAGGGATTGTTGATTAGTTCTTGGATAATCGAGTTTGTTGTAGAGAAGAGAAGAGAAGAGAAGATTTTTTGTAAGCTTGATTGGAATGATGTGGTGAGATTATGTTTAATCATGATGTTGTGAAGGTGGGTGGATGATATTGATAAGAAAGTTGAATAAGGGAATGGAGAGGAAACCGCATAAGAAGGGGTAATAATATTTTGTATTTGAAAGAGAGATAGTCTCAAATGGAACTCGAACTTTGATGGATGAATATATGGGATTTAATGATGGGTGTTTGAGCTGGGGTGGTGGGTTGTGGCTTGTGGCTTTCTTGGGTTGTATAGAAGGAGATGGAAATGGATGTTTTGAGGACATGTAGGAAGTTGTGATGTTTGGTTTGCTTGAGGGGGTGTAGATAGATTTTAGAGATTAGACGGGGTTGTGGTGTATAGTAGGTGGGAGGTGGATATGCGTTGTTTAGGTAATTTGTAAAATATGAGTAGAAAGGGAGAGGAGAGGAGAGGGAGGTTTAATCGTAGGGTAGAAGCGAAAGGCGGAGCGAGTTAGTGAATAGTATTATAAAAAAGTCAAATCAATTCACAATTCAATATTGAATATTGAATTCAAGTAGGAAGTAAAGAACAAAGTAATGCAGATCATGGGATTCGTAGATAGTGAGTGGGAAAATGAGATGAAGGATCGTCTCCATAGTATGGAATTGAGCGGAGGGAAATCCCTCAAAGTTGGTGGAACAAACGTAGTCGGTAGCTTAGATGTTCTAATGACGAAAAGTGCGGAGTGTTTGTGTTGTATAGTAGCTGAAGGTATGAGTGGGAAGTTAAGGATATAGGTAGTTTTCATTGTTACGTTAGAAAAGAACGTTAACGGGGACAATCGGTAGCCCTGTGGTGACAAAATCCGTGGTTAACGAAGTGATCATTTTGTCAACTATAATAAATCTTTAGATTTCAATTTTATATTGCAAAGAGTATTTTTATAAAATTGATATAATTAATCTAAATATCTGTGTTCTACAAAGCTTATTTTTATCAATATTGATTTAATTAATTCTTGAATTTTAAAAGTTAAGTTTGATTTTAATACTATTATTTTTTATACAATAAAGTCTACTCATTATGCTTATAATAAATTCAATGAATAATTTAAAAAAAGTGAATATATATTAAAGTTATTCAAAATGACTGTTTTTATATAGTATATTCTATATTAAATAGTATGATGGTAAAGTTTTTAATAAAAGAATAAATTGAAAGTTGTCACGGGGTGACACTAGGCCCTTTCTGTCCTGTCCTGTCCTGCTATATATGTGAGAGTAAGGTAGAGCCTCTAGTTCTACCTCCTAGTCTTTTGGGTTTTTAGCTCAGCGGTAAAGCTTCTGAATACTCCCAGAAGTGATCCCGTGACAAAAGTAAGTAATAAGAAATAGAGATCTTCATTTCTTTTCTTTTTGACTAATGCCTTACATTTACTCTTTAACTTTTCTATCCATTTCTGTGTGAACAAGGGTATTCACTTCAAAGGAATGACTTCAATACAATGGCTACTGTATCAAAGGGGATTAAGCAAATGCGAAAGAGACTAGCTCTTTCAGTAGTGCTTATATAAGGCCTACTACTTTCCTACATAGCTAGCTCTTTAGACAGAATACAATTAGACATACAGGACCTACAATACGGTGGTGCTACGTCTTCCGTATCCTTCTCGAATTCACAGTTTTTCTCTTCTTTCTAACTTCTATACTCACTTCCGTTTCGTTTACCTATTCTACAACTCTAATATTTAAAAAATCTTTGAGATCTTAAAGGATTATTTTATTTTTCTTTATTAAAATTCAATAATGAATAGGTTGTAAAGAATGCTGATTCTATCAGCTACAAACAAAGTGAGTATGTCGTTGATAGTCGGCTCTTACAAGTAGCCTTCTAGTTCCTAGTCGGGAAAAGCGGTTGTCCCCTTACATTTCTCAGTAGGTAACTTATCTAATTTTCAAAATAAAATTAAAACCCTCATATTACTGAATTGCTATGATTTCGCTGAATTTAACAATATGATTTTATCTCAAATAGTAAATTTTTTTTTTGAACGGGGACAGCCGCTTTCCCTGCTTAGGAACTAGGAGGCCGCTTATAAGAGCCGACCATTAGTAATAATTATATTATTAATATTGTAATACACATATTGAAGAATCTGTATGGGGATTTGTATTGAATTTCTCTTCATCTTGATTATTAACTTTACCACCAAAGAGTGGCTGATGGGAACATTACACGATGGGAAAGACGTCTATCTTTCTTCCCATGGAAAAGTGCGTGAGCTGTGCGTAGTGAGATGATTGGTCGAGATATTATTGTGGAGTTGAAGAGTTGGAATAGTATGGTGTGTAAGTGAAGGAGAAAATAGGAGGGCTGTTGATGGAGATTTTGGTTTGGAGGATTGATATGAGAGTTTGGTTGGAGAAGATATGAAGAGCCTCATGTTGGAGAAACAAGGCAAATTTTGGTCAGCTTGTGAGGGTTGATGCCTATGATAGACCATCCTTTGAGAACAAGCTAGGCTGCACAACTATTGCTCACATGCGGGAAGAAAGATTTAAGATTCACTCAGTCAATTATCTCCACCAACCTTCAGACATTTTGCCCGTATTTCTGTTGGGAAGAAGCTCATGGAGATAGTGCGGGCGTTGATTGCATGAGAAAAGAATGGATGATAAAAAGAGCAAGGCTCTGGGATTCAAATGAGGCAAAGGAGAAATTACGTTACATCTTGGTTTACGATCGCCATCACTTCTGAAAACTTTGATTATTGTCGGCCTTGCGATCTGGGTCATGTTCATACGAAGTATAGGGAGATACTATGTAAACGATCCTCGATTACGAGAACATGCGGTCATGAAGTCCCAATTGGTGTGGTTGATCCAAATATCTATCAATCACGATTTGGATCTTTGCCTCGTCAAATGCTTTCAGATTGCGCTTGCTGATGCACATACGCAATGCTTTGCAGCTAAAAGGTAGCGTAACATTGTTTGCAAGAAGCTTTAGATGGCAGCGGTGAATCTGTCTTTTATATTGAAGGCTCGATGTTTACGTCAATCCGAACATATTACTAGGCAGGTAAAGCCTAACCCTATGCGAACTCGACAGAGGCTGTGTTGTGATTCGTAATGGTATAAACTGGGGTTGCGAAGCGACTATCTTTTCAAATTGTAACATCTTTTCATTTCATTTCATATCATATCAGTGCCAGATCTTAACAACTTCAGTCTTTACAGATACCGATATCCATGTTATAGCAACTTCGTACGAATATAGGGTTATTTTTCGAAGTTGTAACCTGAAATTATATAATCAAAGCAACTGTAGAGCCTCGCAGGTTTCTAGATCCTAGGGATCTTTTCTTGTATTTTCAACTGACCTCCATATCAAGTATGCACCCATAACACAGAAAATAACCCAGAAATTGCATTAGCGGCAGGCACTACACATACGTTCCAACAGTCTGGTAAAGTTTGGGATCTCCGATTATTATTTCATAACGTTATTGTGAACCCTCAATGCTCCTTGGCCATCACAAACAAAACACTAGTCAATCCGAATAGAGAGATGGGAATGGTACACAGCCAGTCATAACAGCTAAATGATATTCAATAAAAATCAGCCACTTGAATGCCTGACTAAAAGAGAGGCGCAAACGTTCGAAACACGGATAATGGCCGGGGCGGGGTAGTTCGACACCAGCACCGCCTCAATATCAGAAGAGAAGTGTCGCTGTTCGATATTTTGGATTGTAGTGAGCATGATCCGGCACTATCTACATGGAAAAATGGTTCGGTAGTTTTCGTCAATAAGTAAACCATCTCATCACGACACATCTTCACTGCAGATTCGTTGATAATCTACGCAGCCTTACGAAGATCGTTCTATAAGTATTGATGATACCCCCGTAGACTTGCTATGATTCGTAGACTTCAGAGAACTCCCTCAGAATTCATTCAACTATCGATCCAAAGACATATTGTTATCACGTTCTACTCGAGTGCCTGACCCAATATCTTCGCATTTTACACCCAGCTTTATCACTCTAATCCGGACTCACTATAGCCTTGGCCCTGTACCTTCCCATTTGTGACATCATCTGGCATCAAGTCACGATTTCGTGTCCACTAAACCTTCATCCTGTACCTCCACGCTTCTATGGTCCTACAGCTTTCACCACAGCCCCGCTCTTTGTATCGTTCAACTATCTCAGCCTCCTCTGGCTCTTCTTAGCTATTTTTTCTGCACACTTAAGGAATTCACTGCCTCAAATTGCAATGCGTATGTTGACTTTCTTCGAAGCTTTCTTCCCATCTCAGCTAATTTGAATCCCAAGTTTCAACAAATGATGCCCTTGCCCTCATTTTCGGCGTCGTCTCCGCCGTACTAGCCGGTATTGCTATATTGATGGCTCATAAGGCACGAATCATGATGAACGATGATATGTAGCCCCGAGCATACCCTCTCTTAAACTCACGTCAATCTTGATGAGCTGACCCAATAGCCCAATAGTTATCGATATCGAGGCACATGCCTTAGTAACAGGTTCTCCAGAAGCTTCGAATATTGGAAAGAGACAATTTGGCAACAATGAGGCTATTAGAGATCTTTTAAAGTCTATTGCTAGATTTATTTATTAAGAAAGCGGAGAGAAGATGATGTGGTGTTGTCTTTGAGGTATTTGGTTCGCTTCGAAAACGAAGTGAAGGGGGGATGGTTCGAGCAAAGAATTGTTCTATTATAACATATTATGTTTGGATGACAGAAATTTATGGCTGTCTGTCGTATTTTTGGGCTTTTCAGCCTCTCATGAGGGAGTTTTACGATGGGATCAATAAATAGCTATATCACCATCTAGGTAGCTACAGTAGTAGATGCGATGGGATGTTTCTATGATGCCAGCAAGACGATATTTAACAGGAATTTCTATCTTACTGACAAACCGTCGCACACAAAACTTGTCTGAATTACTATCTTAGTATTGAGATGCGAGGCACTATGAATAATTGTTGGAAAATTTATGATTGGTTACTAAATATGAATTTGATTGGATAACGCTATATGATCCATTTGGTTGCCGCTGGAAAGGGGGACTTGGGGGCAGAAAGACACATGCACTCGATTTTCTCGAGGGTAATTTACATTCTCCTCTTAGTTAGAAGTCTGAGTCGATATTTGAATCGCAAGCCCACTGTATACCAGAGAGATAACAAATCATGATATAAGGCATCCGTGTTATTAGGTTAAGAGCAACGAAGGGGAGATAATTCTCTATCTCCAAAGATGGCTCCTTCTTTTTTTCTTCATTAAGTTCAAATTCAAATGATGTTTTTAAACCCTATAATTTTATCATGTCTAGCTCCGTGAAAGTGAAGAGAGAATAAAGAATTTGAGAGATTAGAAACTGGTGATATGGTTTCAAAGGGAAATTCAAGAGTAGCTTATAAGCTAATTAGCAATGGACTTATAGTATAAAATGTTTTGTTATCTCTTTTATAGAGGGTTGTACATCATAAACTGTAATCTAGCTTTTAGGGTCTTTCGGTAAACCTATCTTCAATCAGTCAAGTTCGGTATTTTATCACGTGGGAATTGTAGGAGAGTTTTGGGGTTGTGGTTTATGTAGTGTATATTATATGTGTAAGGAAATAGATTCATGGTACTTACTGTCAAGTAGAAAAATTGAACAAAACGAGAGCACTAACAATCCAGTATTCAACGCATCGAGAGGCTGTTTACAGAATACATAACATACTATTCCAATTCCCGGTCTATAACCCTGCTCAGAAATTCAGCTTCAGCTCTCATAAGTACGAGGGTGGCGGTACGATATCTTTGAATGGGATCATTGAAGTTATTTACCTCTCGCCTCAGTTCACCAAGTCTTTCATAAGACGTTGCAAACTGTGTGCTATTCATTTGATGGCGCCAAACCAGACTTTGATACCTAGCAAAGTTTGCTTCAGACAAGCCCGGAAGACTCGTCAAATCAAGTTCACTTGAGTTTTGAATGTATTCCTCACTGAAGAATTCTAGGCCAAAAAAGGTTTCGCTTGAAAGCTGTAGTTCATCCTGGAGATCAGTAAGATCTCGGTCAGTCTCCACGACTCTCAAATATGCATCTTCGACAACAGCCTCTAATTGTGCGAGTTTTTGTGCCATAAGAATTGCCTGATTGGGATCAACTTGCGTCGCGGGGGCCAACAAGGATACAAGCCATTCTGGAGGTGGGCCTCGTGCTGGAGTATCGTGAATAGGCTCTAGCATCATTCGAAGCATTTTTCTACAAGCTGGGCAATCTCCATTAGGAGACATGTTAATCCATTCCCCGATACAGTGCATATGGAATGTATGATTGCATTGGGTTTTGACTGGTGCGCCTTCCTCACCTGTCTCGTTGAGCGGCTGGCGACAAATCCCACAATCATCATCACACGAAGTGGAATCGACTTGACAGATAATTTTATAACCCATAGCAAAGTACCATTCAACTTTCGAAAGGGTTGTTCTCGAACGCTGAAGTGCAAGGTTCAACATCAAGATTTGTCGAAGGTATAAAATTGACTGCCTGATTGAAGGAGACGGGAATTCGCCGCGGAGTATGCGAAGCCAAAAGTCAGGAATCAGGCGCTGATTGACCATAATATATAGCACACCGAGAACCTCCCTAGGAAGCAAACTCATAGTTCTACAATTAGATAACCTGTAACTGGGATCTTCATAATCAACCGGAAGGGGTAAGTTTTGGAAGCGAACATGTAAATCCTTGGTTTCATCTTCAACATTTTGGAGTTTGTAAAGGTCTACCATTGAATCAATTTCTGGGTATCCGGGATGGTTTTCATCAGGCTTAGATATTCTGGGATCGGGAAGCATAAAGCAATCGTTACAGAAGTCAGCATGTGTGAGCGCCATAGGGTCGGTCACCATATTTTCGCAGCAAGAACCATTTTCCTGACATGGTCGGATTAATGGGGTTCTATGGCCACAACCTGAGAAGACAAAGTCAATGGTAATACACATATTGCACTAGATTTTTTTCAAAGATCTTGAAGGTTTCTGAAAATAGATAGATCTGGGGTATAGTGATCTAGATATGGTGAGAATGAAGAGGAAGTATCTAATATTGCAGGTGATTCTTGAGAATTTAGCATAAACCTTACAACGTTGTTCTTAAACTGAATTATCTAACAGCTCCCAGATAATACACATGAACAAGTCTTTATTTTGATTTATTTAAAATTATTGCTGAGTCTTAAAGATAAAGACATTGAAACAACATTACAAATGACTCGAGATAACGGGATAGAACAAAGCAATGAATCAACACAAAGAACCGATGCACGCCAACAAAGCAATTGTTTTGCTTGTCAACGGAATAACAATAATATTAATGCAAGGCTGATCACAATTCTTAATTACCAAATATAGATACAAAAGCAGAACATCGACGTTCAAATTTCATAACACAGAAACGCTTCAATCGCCGCTGTTCCACCCCAATTTCTCCATTTTTTCATCATGGGTCCCCTTTGCCACTCGTTGTAGTCTTCTCTATTAGATTTCCTTAAGGCCACACATCTCAATACTATTATTCCTTCACCTCTATTTCAATTTTATCTTTCTATCTCAATTCTAATTTTCTCTCAAAATTATTCCTCTTCCCTCGTGCTCTCATCTCTTATCCACTTCCATTCCCTAAATCCCCACACTCGCTTAGTTTTGAGGGGTAAATAAACTCTCTCTCAACAACACAAAGGGCCATTCAGAATACATTTTCTTTCAACCCCGATTGAATTGGACAAAGAAAATCTTTATTTTTAAAACAAGAAATGAAGGATGAATAGACTGAAGTGTACACACATACTCAAACAGTTACAAGTTGATTTTCGCGATTTAGAAGTTACGTTTAGTTTGTTAGCTCGATAGTGGTGATCAAGCATGATTTTATTAGTTAGACATCCATCGAAAAATCATTCATAGCGATAAACTATAGGTACTCGCAACTATTACATGGAAGGAATTTGTTGCCTTAGAATGGAAATGGGAACAATAAATAAACTCTTTTGAGGTGGGGAATTTTAGTTGAATTTAGCACATGATCACTTGGCAAGTTGCATGATTGAAATTTTATCTTTATTGGTTTATGTGTTTTATATTTTATTACTGTGAGAGTCAAAATTATTGTTAAAAAATAAGAGATGAAGATAGGACCAGCTATTGTGTGAAGTGAAAAGAATGAAACAAGATGACGGTTTTACAAGTTAGTGAATCTGTAAGTTATTCATCATCCTCCGTTCTATCGCACCTTCACCTGCATCAGAATCATCGGAATCATCAAAGTCTTCTGCTCTCTCAGCCTCCTCAACTTCCTCCACAACGCGCGTTGCCATAACATCCCACGCCATATTCAACGCTCTCGCAGCAGCATAGTATCTCGACTGAGCAAGATCGTATGCGTGATCCTTCTCTTGTCTCCTATGCAACCAATCACGAAGAACATTCTCACGCATGAGACGTGTTCTTTGATGTTGACGAAGTGAATACTGATAGTCTCGGAAATCTTGTTCCTCGATATTCGCAGCAGATTCAAGCAATCGGTCTTGGAATGTACGGAGATCTTCCAGAGGAACGAATACGCGAGTGTCGATGGCTTCGGTCGCTATGCGCACGCTTCTATCGGCAATCATGATTTCCTCTCTAGCGGTTACGAGAGCTGCACGTGCGTCTATGCACGCGAGTTGTAGTCGTTCCAAGTCTTGAGCGGTGATCACTTCAGGACGAGGAATAACTGGGCGTATACACCTGTTTAGAATAGTTAGCCATTCTGGGAAAGATCCATCTATTTCTAGGCGGGTAGGGATTTGTGGAAGTTCCGTTTCTCGAAGCAGTCTTCTGCACATAGGGCAGTCGCCACGAGCAGATGATACAAACCAACGCTCCAAACAACCTTCATGAAACATATGATTGCAGGTTGTCTCTACTACAGCATGATTCATTTCTCCTTCATCATGGTGGTTTAAAGAATTTTGGCAGATACCACAATCGTCCATGAGTGCTTGCAGGTCTTCAAGACGAGTGAAATGTCTTGAATCATCGAAGTTTATGAAGACTCTATAGCCCATCGCGATTCTCCAGTCATCGTTATCCAAAGCTTGAGAAGCATCTGCCAGAGCATAATTTAACACTAGCATTTGACGAATATTGAGGGTTTGTATTCTGTCAGCAAGTGGTATATTCTCACCGTTAATAATACGCGCCTGGAAAGCTGGTACTAAATGATGGTGAAAAATCTCATCGAGTACTCCCAAAGCATTCTGATTAAGTAAATCAAATACCACTGTCTTTGTCGAGTAGAAGTGAGCATATTGATTATGGAGGTTGGGGAGGGGTAAGCTATGGAGGTGTGTTTGTAAGTCTTGTGTTTCAGCTGTCAGGTTCCAAGCCTGATAACGTGCTATATCATTTTCTGTCATTGCCTCCTCGGGTTGATAACCAGGGGTTTGTCTAAAGTCTGGAAGCATCCAACAATCACGGCATACTTCAGCTCCCAAATTGCAGGTGTGCGCTGACATCATATTGCAACGAATACCATCACGCCCGCATGGACGAACGTATGATTCTTCGTGGCCACACGCCAAATACTTGAGAGTAAGAGTGAGACACATCTTTTTAGATGTAAGTGGGTGATTTCCAGTACTGGTCGTTGAAATAGTTTAGTAGGTTTTTAAAGTAGATGAGGGGTTTAGAGATGACTAAAGATTGAATAGCCAGAACCCAGAAAGAAAACCCGGATACTTATCAAACCCTCAATGACATTATTCACGATCTGAATAACAGGTCAAAAACATTTTTCAGGATATTTCCTTAATAGGAGCGCATTTTGAACAAAGTTGTCTTAACAAGACCATTGTCTAAGTCAAGAATTACAACAAAGCCACCTCCGCAAACCTCGCTTTATATATCAAATCCATACAATTCAACCACATCATAACAACTTCATTATTCCAACAAGCACAAAGACATTCATCGGAACCCAGAAACTAATAGAGAAAACATGAACTACTCCTGCAACAAGCACCAAAAAAACTCGCTAGAACGGTCTCAACACCTAAAAGTTGCGGAGAGGCAAGTAATCACGAGAATAAATAATGCGGCACTCGCCACCGTAAAACATCGCCGGCCTTTCTCGATAGCATCCAGAAATTTAATCACTCACGCAATGGCAATCACATCAATTCAGGGAAGACTTGAATCTTGTAGTAGAAAAGTATGATACAATTCTTTCAATCTTCAACATCGTTTCTTCCTTCCGCCCTTCCTTGACCCCTGCCTACGACCCTCCGAAACTGCATTGAAAAAGATGATTATAATCTACAATAATACACGTCCTCCTCACCCCTGAATGTTTAGGTCACGTTATAATTGCTCTTTCAGGCCACTGAATAGTGGCCATCCATCACTAGAGCAATTCTAACGTAGTGATATAATGCAATCGACAAATTGTGCGATCAAGAAGAGAAAAGGATTTTACTATCCATCTACTCATCTGTGATGAGAAACTATTCCGGAAAGAAGAACGCCAACCCAATGCAAATGCTAAGATTCTTTTCCTATCGTAACCGATTCGTCTTTCAGTTTTATCGTATCATCATGTTTTGCTGTGGCGTTGACAGCTTTTTTTCTTGTAGTTTTTGTAGGAATACTCAATTATGGCGTGAGTAGTGAAGTTAAGGAAATAAAGCCATCTGTTATTTAAAGGCCATTCAATGATTGGTGTTAATAATAGGTCGATAACTAATGGGTATCTTTTAAAGAGATGATTCGAAACGCGACGCGGAAACTAAAAGGGCGATGTAATCTGAAGGTGATCCATTATGGCCAAGATTTCGAGTACAATCGTTACAAATCAGCCCATCATGCTGGCCTCGTCATCATCATCGTCATCTCCTTGCTCTAGACTTTCGATCGCTTCTTTGATTTGTTGACTCGCCTGTTTTTGATTAGTGGTGGATTTCTTGATCAATATCATTTGCATATAAATACCTTTGGATCTAGGTTTTTAGCAATGGTAAAATGTCTAACTGAAGCGCCCTTTTGTTTCATACTCTTGTATAGTCTTCCCAATAAGAAGTGAACCATTGCCTCATCAGGAGCCAAGTCTTTCAAGATCTTCAATTCATCCAAGGCATCCTCCAATCTCCCCATCGTCATCAAGCAGCGGGCTTTCTTGAAACGAGTTAACGCAGATTTTGGATCCAGGTCAATTGCCTTTTTGAAGTATGAAAGTGCTAGACCTTTGTTCCCTTTCTTATCGACAACACTTCCCATAAGACCCAAAAGCACCGCATTTGTTGGGTTGATTTTGGAGGCGGCTTCGAAGTGTATGAATGCTTTGTCATAATTACCCATCTTTTCATACACTTTACCAACTCCGTAGTAGGCATTGTAGTGTCGCCTGTCAACAGCTATTGCATGTCTGTATGAAGTAAGTGCTTTATCTTATTCTTCATTCATAACATGCTCATGGCCTTGAAGTGTAAAAGCATAAGCAAACTTAGGATTTAATTGTGTAGCTCGTTTGAAACAACGTAAAGCTTGTTCGTGATCTCGCATGAGCGACCAGGAATTTCCAAGTGCACACCAAGCTTCTGGCGATTGCCACGAAGAATCCACCAATTCATGGGCTAGGAAAGCCAGATCAGTTTCTTTTTTCAGATGCCACAGTACAGTAGAATAGATCTCCATATCCTCAAAGCGTGTCGGTGCTATCTGTCGAATTCGTTTATATAAGGACTCCGCTTCGGTATATGACGCTTGTTCGTAATGAGCACGACCCATCTGTGACAACACCCAAGGAGTGTCTTGCTGTTGAGTAGATAGTGTAGAGAACGCTTCTAAGGCCTGATGAGATTGGAATCTTGCAAGTAGAAAATAACCGGTCCCAAACTTCTTGAACAGATCGAGAAGCCATCTTATGGCTTCCTCTCGGGTTCCAGAGTCCGATTCGGATGATCTAGTACCAAAAGATTTTGTGGATACCTGACGTCTTATCTCTCCTTCCCTTTGGTCTAATTCCATAGAATCTTCCACTGGTTTTCGATTACCACTGACCTGTCTGCCAGCCGTGGAGGACCCAGCCGGACGCATCATTTTTGATATCGGAGGTCTAGCTTTCTTTAATTCTCTTCCAGGGGCAGGCCCCACAGTCGCAATATTACTGGAAGATTTGGTGCTTGTCGGTCGGAATTGGTTGATCAATCTGACACTTCTTCTCTGAGGTGCTCCAGGATCTTCCGAAGGTTGTCGGGGTACTACCTGTCCGGATACCGTTCGTTTTCTATCCCCACCTGGTACCGTAACAGAGTTGTGGCGAGAGTTATGTCCCGCGCTATTGTCTTCCGAAATTTCAGCAGCTGCTTTTTGAAGTCGTTTCGAAGTCATGGATCGGCCCATCTTGGGAACATCCATACTAAAGTCCATACCCAGGCCCTGTAAGGTTCGATTTCTGCGAACGGGGGCCTGTGGGGGCTCCATGTTAATGGGAAATGCTGATGCCACACTGGTGTCTTTTCGACTAGGTGCAATGGAATAATCGAGGGGGGCGCTAGGTCCAGTAGGCGTTTCTATCGTATCAGAACTAATGCTGACACCTCCAGCCGCGGGGAGGTTTGTAAGACTCGGGTTGCTCTCGGCAAGCTTCGATGATGCGGAAGTCGCAAGTGACCCAAAAAGTCCACCCGCAAATGATCGAGACGAAGAATTATTATTGAAAGGATCTGTAGGGTCACTCTGGTAAGATCGTGCGCTGGGTCGGGTTGGCCTAGGTTCCTCCACTGACAATGTTTCCATTTGCCCCTCCCGATCTTGTGTATTCGATTTCAGTATTGCCTCCATCTCTAAACTCATCCTAAAGGTACTCGAGGCTCTAACACTTGTACCCATATCACAAAGATTATTAAATGCATCCCACATGAATGGATTCAATTTCAGCGCCTCTTCAAAATAACCAATCGACTGCTTTTTGTCATCAAAAGCACGATAGAGCTTCCCCAGTAAACAACAAACCGCAGATGCGTCAGGATCAGGATGTCGTGAATATTGCGTATGTTTACCAAACGAGTTCTGCGCCCCCCAGCAACCTCTGCTCTTTTCTAATGCTAAGATTCCCTCCTTGAGCTTTCCCAAGGCAAGACATGCTTGCGCGTAGATGTAAGCACAGCCAAGATGCCCCGATCTAGTGTTTGGGCTTTTCACAACCTCGAAAGCGGAAGCATAATCGCCAAGTCGCAAATAGCATAAGGAAAGAAGGTAAGAGGATTCGGGACCTTTCGGGGTGTATGCATGCAATCGTTCTGCAAAGAACAAGGCGTTTTTGAGGAGGTTATTATCAATGTGGTAGTAGATGAGTTGACAAAGTTGATTCGTGATACAAGGGTTGATTGACTCCTTCCTAGAGGAGGGCATTGTGTAGGATGGTGAAAAGAGGAAGTAGATCCAAGTCGCGAATTTTGTGTTTGTTATGATGTTCTCGCCATGAAGTCGACAGAGCTTCCGATCTTCGATTGTAGCCAAACTGGTTATTTCAAAAAGGTATCCTTCGTTATATTCTTTGAACTTGGAACAAGAACGAGCAAGAATGAACAGTAGGTCTCTTGCGCGTGGCGTCGTTTGGTCTGGTCGGGTCGGGTCGATCTGATAAGATGTAAATTTTTTGTAGCTCCACGAAAGCTATCTTAGGATCGATGACATTAATATTATCTAGTTGTATTCTTGTTGAAAGTTGTAGGTAAAAGGAAGCAAAAAGGAACTTCGTGAATACGATCGTAAGGTCGTCAAAAACAGAGTTGTTGGTATTGCTGGTTACCATTTATCATGTAACAGTGAAGGTGGAAAGACAAGGCAAGGTAGGCAGAAAAGGGTCGTTGCCTGTATCAAGAAGCAAAGGCTGAAATGGGACTCTGAGGACCGTGTAAAGGTATCGAAGTGAATTTGCTTTGGAAAGAGGAAAGGTCGTGTGAAGTTATAGTAAAGAATAAAGAAGATCAGGCCAAAGGAAAGGGGAAGGCTGTATACGGCGCAAACGCAAATGTGATGAATCCAAAATCCAATACAAATGATTTTGTATGGCTATAGTCGAAGATTCCTTGCTATTAATTCGGGATAACATCAAAACCTTGCTCATCCTCGAACCTCTTCGATTTTTGTTCTGTTGTTTGTCTGATCGCGGTGGGAATGATTGGTTGCAGACCATCCACCCAGCAACAATCAGTCAATTGGGGGAATTTCGTATTAGTCAGCGAGGTACACAGCAGCTCTTCAACTTCTGAATTGTTCCTTGCAGACTCAGCCTCGTGAAGAAGCTCAATTGCCCAGTCCAGCCGATGTGACTGAACTTTACAAAACCCAACAATCTGTCCCAGTTCTTGAATTAGATTAATCCCTTTTAAAAATCGAGCTTAGAAATTCTATTATTGAAAAGGTACTTCTCCATTGTGCAACCTGCGACACTACATCAAATTAATCTTGTTTCAGCTATCTAGAAAAGGCCAGATCCTAAACACATCTACTTATTCAAATTCGATATCATCTTTCCACCTCATCCGCAATGGCACAAAAAGCCAAGAAAGACAGAGCAAAGGCCAATATCCAAGCACTAAACTACCTCCATTATGGGACATTTCTTGCAAATGCTTTGTTCTGCCTCTTCCACTTCTTGATTCGATCAAGGAATATGTGGGCATACGTACTTTTCTCACTTGCACCCTGGGTTATTGAATGGTTTCTTGAACAGAACAGTCGTCCCAAGTTCGATCAAGCTGGCAAGATGGTGTCTGCAGGAGAAGACCTTGCAGCACCCGGATTGACAGAATATATGTTTGATATTATATGGATGCATTGGTTGTCATTGGTTGTTGTTGTGATTTTTGGCAACTGGGGCTGGCTTGTCTTTTCCGTGGTGCCTATATATGGACTTTACAAGGTTTTTGGTTTATGGTCGGGAGCAAAGGGTATGATGGGTGGTGGTCAAAGAGCACAAGCACCCGAAGAACAAATGCCAATGGCAGGTAACAGGAGACAGAGGAGACAGTAAAGTCGCTTGTCTGTTTATGTTTGATCGTATATTGTATATGGTCTCAGTGGAGGTGATGAAAAATAGAGCTTCGATACACTAGGTGGTGTGAGCAATGTACGTACAAGATACACTCCTGTACATATCAATTGTTCTAGACCTTGTTCCCTGCCCAGTACTCAATATCGTCCTTCTGGACATCTTTGATCAAGACATGGATATGCTCAAGGGCTCTGACACTCTGCAATGCGACCCAATTCTTAAACCACATCACTCTATCGGTGCCATCTAACCTATCGGCAAATGTTCTCTTCACGAAATCTTCAATTATTTTCCGGCTCTCATCCGTCACATCTCCATTCCCATCATCGGTGGCGATCGGTGTTTTTGACCACACCACAAAATGGGTAACATCTTTCGAGAGACCGTATGGCCAATCATTTAGCAAAATTTTGTAATCCGAGGGATTCTCAAATGGGATTGAAGAGATGTAGCTGAACGGCGGCGAACCCCAGGGAAGTCGATGTTGGAGGATATAATTCATCATACTTCGATACTCGGCTTTAATAGTTGTGGACCAGGACATATATCGACGAAGGTCGGAGGGTTTTCGTTTGAGGATTGAGAGATTATTCGTTGCTTGACAAGAATTAGAGATAGAATTGGGCTAAAATGGCCAATGTCATGTGAGAAAGCTGCATGGGATAGAACCTGGGAGATTGATCATCATCACACTGGTGATCCTTCTTGTATATTCTGATATTTTGCGATTTATATATAATATGGGAACGAAGCTCTTCTAATCGATTCACTTGAGGATAGCTTAGCTCACCTATAATCTCTTTCAACTCGTCCCAATCATGCAGATGAAACTCGTCGTCAGTCTGTGATAACACCCATCTATCTGTGTCCGTGAGAGGAAATGGTGATTCTTCCGATTTGTCACCTACTTTCTCTCCATTCTGATGAATCGATTCACCCATTTCTTCACACGGCGGCTGAAAGTTACTCGGTTTGGAAATTTATTCAGCCCTGTCGATATGATGAGGTTTAAATGTAGTTTCATCCATCGGAATGACTCCGAGTTGAGGAAATCTTATCCTCATTAGGGTAAAGTTCGGTAAGCGAGCTCTGACCCCAGCCGAAAGTCAACAATGACAGACTTGAGCTAAATTATTTTGGTATTGACTTTCCCGCGGAGAACCGCACGTTATACTTCTTTCTTACAATACCACCACTCTTACTTTTCCTTTAAAGTCGGGTCTCCCCTCCTAAGCAACGTTCGAGAGTTGTCGAAACTGCGAGAAGAGTAATTGATTAAGCACGGTATATTGTATATTGTGATCTTCATTCGGTGGGATCTTCGAAAGAGCAAAAAGTACAAGGATCGCAACAAAAGCCCAACAATTTCTTGAGCTCTCACCAAATCTGCCAAAATGAGTACGGCACCAGCAAATAAGTTCTTGTCAAAGGCATACATTGATGGTATCTACATTCCATCTGGTCTTCTGATATTTGGATGTTTTATTGTCAAGAAAGATTGGCTTCCGTTCGCCGTTGCTCTCGCTGCCGTTCTCGGAGGATATAAGATTTGGTCGAGTCGTAAGTTTATGCTTTGCACACGGCCTTAAGCAATGTAATAAATGCTGACATTTTTGTAGAAGAGACTCCAGTTCTTAAGCCAACTTTCTTTTAAGATTTTGAGCTCAAGGAGAAGACCATCATCTCCCACAATGTAGCAATGTTAGTTTGATTCTAAGTCGCCTTGACTGTTTCTAACATGAGCATAGTTTTCGATTCATCCTACCAAAGCCTATCTCTATCCTCGGTCTCCCTATCGGTCAGCATATTTCCATTTCTGCTGTTCTTCCCCAACCCGATGGATCAAGCAAGGAAATCGTTCGATCTTATACACCCGTCTCCGGCGATCACCAACCAGGTTACTTCGACCTCCTCATCAAGTCCTACCCCACCGGAAACATTTCTAAACATATGGCTTCTCTTACTGTCGGTCAAACTATCAAGGTCCGGGGTCCAAAAGGCGCAATGGTCTATACTCCCAACATGGTTCGTCATTTTGGTATGATCGCTGGTGGAACCGGTATCACGCCCATGTTACAAATCATCCGTGCTGTCATTAGAGGCAGAGCTGCTGGAGATAAAACTGAGGTTGATTTAATTTTCGCAAATGTCAATCCTGAGGATATCTTGTTGAAAGATGACTTGGACGGTTTGGCTGCTCAGGACAAGGGTTTCCGTGTTCACTACGTTTTGAACAATCCGCCCGAGAAATGGGACGGCGGTGTTGGTTTTGTCACTCCTGAGATGATCACTGTAAGTCTATCTGGAAAGTTTTGATATAATAAATTATCAATGCTAATATTATGCAGAAATGGCTTCCTAAACCAGCAGAAGATGTTAAACTTCTACTCTGCGGACCACCACCAATGATCAGTGCTATGAAGAAAGCCTCTGAAGGGTTGGGCTTTAAAAAGGCAAAGCCAGTCAGCAAATTGGAGGATCAAGTCTTCGCCTTCTAGACAATATCTTCCCGACGCTGGAACGGAGATCGAAACAGCTAAAACTAGATTTTGGGAGAATCTCAGCAAATGTAAGCAGAAATAGAACAATTACGAGGAAAGAAGAGGCAATGCTTAAAAATCACATATAAGACAATTTCTACATGAATCTTTTTTGTGATGCCAAACTTAATTTTGGAAGTGGTAGTCTCCACGACTTCCATACCTTCACAGTCGAATTATCAAGGTTACGGATTTTAGCCTGCAGTGGGTATCGGTGAGGATTCCACCAGGACCACAGTTTGTTGGCACTATAACCAAGCATAAACTTGTCAGTTCTACTAGTATAGCAGCAAGCTAGTATACTAATTTGTCATTTGTGTGTTATTACTTTGTTGATGCACAAGTGGTGCTGTCCATGAGAGACCATAATCCTTATTTCTGTGTCCTATGTTGAGTCCACGAATGAAAGCAATCTATGCTAAAAATATCCGGATTTGTTGGTTAGCTTGCGTCGGTGTAGCTCCACGGGACCAAATTCATGGGCAGGTTCGGGGATTTCAAGATCTTTTCTTACTACAAAATTAGAATGGACCGAATTTTGTCGTTATGGGTCTGTAGGATTGGGTTATCACGTCAATTCTTCCAACTCTCAAAGCCCTTACTCCACAAATGGATGGAAGTTATTTCTGGAAACGTAGCGCGATGCGATTAATCCTCCGCGTGGGTGGATCGCTGGTCAGTGCGGGGAGGAGCATTCGTTCGGTCCCGACGTTACTGACATTTGTTTCCCATAATTCATTTCCATGCCAAGTAATTTCTGATTGGCACAGATCCCGTGAATTTATCAATATCACATTTGGTTTCAAAGCCATGCATTGACAAGAAGAATATCTTGATGCTCATGCTGTCAAAGTTGGCCGGTTTTCTCTTGGTTCGATCATTTGTATGTTTCCATCTACATCCCACCTTTCAGGCGTCATTTGCAAATTCTGAAGCGGCTGTCTACTTCAGTGTCAAATTCTCAACTAATCTCCAAGCTGGCCATACTGTGGGTGCCAATTCCTTTCAAAGTAAGCCAAAGTTCAATTTTGGACAACAGTGGGCAATTATAGAATTAACCCGGAGATAACGCTTTTTAGTGGACCCCTTATGTCGTTAGGATTACACGGCCTAGCTTGTCTAAAAATGCAAGCGCGTCTGGCCAAATAAACTGCTAGTTCCCAGTTTTCAAACCTTTTTGGAATCAAATTGTAGATATATAAAGACCTTCGAACCACTCTTTAGACAACTCATATCTACAATCACTTCCACATCAATATATCCAACAATCGGCATTGCCATCAAACTATCTTTTCTAAACTTTCCTTTGTCTTAACAATCATTTTTTAAGTTTTATAGCACAACCACGCTTCCACACTCATTTACAGATATATTTCTTGTCAATCACTTTACTTCAGCCAACGACTTCAACATGCAATTCTCTACTCTTCTCATTTTGGCCGCAGCCCTCATTCCATCCGCCCTCGGCTGCCTGAACATTAGTATAGTTTACACTTTGCCATACCATAGCTCCAGCAGCAATCTTTTTGTTGAATACATAGACAATGGACAACGAAATTGCTACTTGAACCAGGAGAGCCCAACTATCGGGGGCCCAGCGACTTATAGTCTCCCCCCCCAAAGCTCTGGGGTTGGTCTTAACGATACATTTCAATGCTGCTTGTTTGGCATGAAGACCGTAATCACGCTCGATTTGGTGCATGACAAGAATAAGAAAGACAAAAATCAGATGGTGCAATACACTTACATTGATCAGAACAATAACCCTAGCTCGTATGGGCCTTTTGGCCTTGGAGATAGAATAGTCACTGATGCCAAGGGGGATAAGGCAGAGACTTGGGCTTGGACAAGTAGCTCTTTCTGTTAAGTGTGGATAATGGCATCGTAGGTGTCAAAGCCCTGAACGATATGATGGCGCGCTTAGTGTCAACTATACCTATGAACGGTTTTCTGCTCTGCGCAGAGAGAATGATTTCTCGGAGGGAGGATACTTGGACTTGGCTGGTGTATGGCGTGTTCTTTCTTGCGGGAGAGAATGGGAGCTGGTTTCGAAAGATCGAGAGTTGATTTCTTGTCTTTAATTTTCCTTAGTTTGTCGTTTTTGGGGGGGGG
>PQXJ01000443.1:0-31309 GCA_004786225.1 Botryotinia narcissicola | reverse complement strand
GATCAATAATCCACTCTTTTTTAAGTGGATTATTATTACCACAGAATCCGTATTGGTATAAATAGCAGATTATTTTATTGGATTCAGCGCGGATTTTGTAATCAAACGAGCCTTTAGCCTGGATTTCTGAGTTCACCAGTGAGTCGGCACCAAGCTCTTCGAGCGTGGCCTGTTTCGTTATCATCCGAGCTGGGACGTCTAGGGAAATGCTAAGGATTTCTTGGACACTACTCAGAATATCGACTACATCTGTACGCTTTTTTTTGTGTTCCTTTGTAAAATCATTAGTCATCGTTTGGGGCGAGCTTTTAGGCGTCGGTATCGAAGCTGTAGCCTTTGAAAGACCATATGACTCCTCCTCAGAATTTATACCCGGATTGGCTCGCGCCAACATCTTAGCAAGCGTATTAAGGGGTAATCTTGAGAACTTAACTCCTTTAGCAAAAAAAATAATCTTCTCGCTCTGCTTATCGAACGCGAACAGATCTAATACCGTCTCTTTACTGTTATCCTTAACAATGTTTGTGTACACTCTGTATTTCCCGTCACCTTGAATTGAATTCAGAGGCTTTACAGTCTCAATACCCGTACATACAAACGAAGCCTCACCATTACCTTCATCCTCACTTTCGCGTATAGAGTGTATGAATGCCCCCGGCACTTGCATAAAGTTATCCAATATCAACGGATCAGAGATAGTATCGTTCGGTGACTTGGCCATCATGTCTAGATTTGCCTTCGGCATGCTGATTTCACCTGCACCTTCAGAATCTCGGCCAGCTAGATGACGCAATCCCCGATACATCTTTGAGTATTTCACCATTTTTCCAAACACCTTGTACACCATTGTGCCCCGTACAGCTTCTATGTCATCAGCATCATTGTTCAATAGATTTGTGATACGTCTCCACATGTTTTTCTCATCTTGTTCATCAACGATACTACCATTTCTTTCGCGCAGAGAGATAATACCTGTGGCGTGCGAAACTGGTTTCTCGCTATTTTTAGTGGAGGATAGTTCAAAATTCCATGAATTCTCTGTCTTCTTCGTTAGGATCACCTTGACCAGACGCTGCGTGTCTAATCTCAAAGCTGCTCTAATCTCCAAAGCATCGATGGTGATTTCTGAATTAGCATTCATTATCCGCGGGCCGTAAATCAAGACTACTGCGTGTGAAGACAGTTCCAAATACATCGATGCCGGACATATTGAGGATCCGGTCACGGAATGGCCCCCAACAAGTTCTTGGTAGCGTTTGCTACGCGTATCAACCTTGAAGGCGAAAGTGTCTATACTCTTGGTTTTAGACTTATCTTTTGTTACGTACGGGAAGTCGTTGATATTCTTTTAAACAATGTGGGCATTCCCCTGATGTATTTGCTGAATGCTCATCTGGCTTGCTTCTCTTGTGCACTGACGGATCAATATAATCTAACCAATGACTATCTTTCTCAAATTGATATGGCGGTATTGCGACAGATTCATAGCTCATTCGTTGGCTCCGATGAAATGGCCAAAATTGTACTTGTTGTTGCCCATTTCTCCACATTGTGACTGTTGCATCCGCGAGAGATTTTACAATGTCTTTTCCATTAATGGCTATAAAGTTATGTTCCGCCGGAGGATAGGCTTGCGAGAGAGCATTACGAGCCATATTGACGACAGGGCTGCCGAAACCTGCTTCTAGAAATATACAAGGGCCTAGACGACTAGCGATGCGCGAGATAGTTCTTCCAAAGTACACGGGGTTACGAGTGTGGCGAGCGATGATATTGGAACCAGGACCCGTCCACAGAGATACGTGACATGATTCGAAGGGGAGAATTGGGTCCTGTTTTTAAAAGGGAGTTAGTGGTTACTCAGGTAGAGAAGAGATTGGAATGAAATAAGACGGAGTCAAATGTGAGAGCATCAGCAGACTATATGTGAAAGCTTCCAGTAGGTGTTTGAAGAGTCGCAAATCTTTGAAAATGCTCCAGCTGATTGGAACTCTTCAAAATATTCGGATCTTTCAGACGAATCCAAAAACCAAACTCTTTTTAATAATGAACTACATTACAAACTATCGGACATTATTATCTGAAAAATCAGAAAAACATGACAGGAAACCGATACCTTAACACTCTGAAGAAATATAACACGAAACTGACCTGAAACTATATCTCAGCTGACAACTTAGCACATTGACCAACAATCTAATCAGTCATGGCAGAATGATACGCATAAATATCTTTCAAAATCTTGAAGCTTAGCTTTTCTCCACTAGCTATTTTATCTTGAAGGTGCAATTCGAGAAGCTTGATATTCATAGTGCGTCCGGCAACGACGTATTGATTGGGTCCGTTGTAACATGCTATGTCGAGCTTGATATCGGGATATTTTTCATGGAAAGTTTCTAAGTGCTTAGTTGGCGTTGTTTTTGTTGAGGCCAGAGGTGCTTCTATAGCAATCATGGATCCCGTATCGTTGCCCCAGAACTTTTGTATCATGGATGCCCGACCTGCTAGGACGTTAGTTTCTTGGGGCCATTTCATTGACAGGATTATCTTGTGAGTTTAATTTATACTGACTATAAACAATTAGCATTATAGGTAAGTATTTTATGCCTATGTTAGACACGGAAGTAAGATCACTTGCCCAGTAATAAGCCTTATGCCATCCCTCAAAGTCATAGCACCCGAGATTGTCAAAGCCGTCCACTCTCCAAACGAATAACCACAGATCACTTGTGGTTTAACGCCTGAGTCAATCCATGACATACTACACGAATATTGAATGGCAAACATAGCAGAGTGGCGCAGAACAAGATCGCTATCTCCCTGAATGCCCTGAAGAACAGCCGGAAAGATGCTCGGTAAGCCGAGCGATTGAATCACATCATCGCACTGATGGAGCTGCGTCTGGAATAGCAAAGAGACGTCATATAAATGCTTGGCCGGCGGTACGGCATTACCGTTCTGTCCGCCGAAAAGTAGAACGATGGGTTTGGGCTTTTGAGAAGTTATGGTGTGTTTCTCGAAATCGCCAAGTTGAGCTTGTAGATCTATTACTGATTTGATGAGAAAACTTAGTGATCGCTGTCCTAAGTATCGCAACATTCATGGAATACTTACAGGATGTGGCAGTAGTACAATATACATGCTGGAGCTGACGATTCTGTCTCGTCGCTAAATTGAAAGCCAAGTGAGGAATTGATTCAGGAGTCATGGAGTCTTTGGCGATCTGAGTCTTCAGCTTATTGCAATAAGTTGATAAACTCGTCCTAGAAGCAGCAGAAATGAAAATTGGTAATGTATATTTGGAAATGGTAGAGATTGCGCGCTCTGTTAACGATGTCAATGAAGACGATGATTTGGGAGGTGGAGGTGCAACAACAACAGCAGCATTGCTACCTGAAGCACCGAAGTTGTTGACCATTGTTAACCGTAAATCGTCACTCCACTGTTTCTGTAATGAAGTTGAAATATTCATTTTGTCAGTTTCGAGATCCGGAATATTGGAATTTAATGTCTTTAACTGAGCCTGAATGGGGATTTGGCCGTGCTTCATCATGAGCAAGACCTTGATTAGCGACACTATTCCTGAGGCTCCCCCGGCATGTCCAATATTTGCTTTTACAGAATCAACCTGCAATATAGAATGTCTATCCTTCCCACCAAGAACTTGTCGAATACTTTTGATTTCAACTGGGTCTCCAGCACGCGTGCCTGTGCCATGGGCTTCTACGTAAGATATATCCCCTGGATTAACTCCAGCTCGGGCCAGTACATCTCTGTATAATGCTATTTGACTCTCAATAACAGGGTTGGTAATACTTGTATAATTCATATTTTGGTTGTTACTGGTAGCCAACAGCACCCCTTGAATATCATCACCGTCTTTCAGTGCTTTATTCAGCGATTTTAAAACCACGACACCCACGGCCTCACCACGGCAGTAACCTTCATCCCCTGCATCGAACGCCTTACAACCTCCTGTCTTGCTAAGAAATCCGCCCACACGTAAAGCTTCGTACAGAACAAGGTTGGTTATCAAATTAACGCCACCTGCAACAGCGCGTGTACACTCCCCTGTCTGAATAGAGCGGCAAGCTTGGTGAATAGCGACCATTGATGAGGAACACGCCGTATCAATGTTTTGTGAAGGACCTGTCCAGCCAAAGTGGTGACTTAACCGTCCAGCTACGTAAGAGCGATGCATACCAACACCTGTATATGGTGAAGCTGGGTGGGAAGCTAAATTAAAACTATAGTCAGGTGCAATCATACCAATAAAGCATCCTGTTGTATCTTTTTTTTGAGTTTTCTCATGGGTTTCTGGTTCCTGCTTCTGGCCACCACCAAAGCATTTTGCTGATTCGAGGGCGTGGTAAGTTGTTTCAAGTATTGTACGCTGATGCGGATCTAGAGTCAATGCTTTGCGCTTTGATTTCTTGGAAAAACTGATGATCAAATAAATCAATATTTGATAGGAAATTGCCCCACATCTTGTCCTTGTTGACTGCATCAGGAAATCGCTTCGAGTCGACCTCGCGCTCCATGGTCCTGCCGGTCTGTATTGCTTCCCAAAGGTCTTCTACCGAGTCTCCAGCCGCTGTTCGGCAAGCCATACCCACCACTGCCACCGCATTCTCTGGATAGTCGTTGTAACTTGTAACCGTAACCCTCTGCTCTTCTTTCTTGCGTGGTGTAATATGCTCGAGGATAGGATGTCGCAGCGGCCCGTTTTCATCAAGCTCCAATGCACGTACCACCGCTGCATGCTCAGTTTTCAGTCCCGCAATGCGATCCCAAGCCTCAAATGCTTCTTCTTTGCTTATGTCGACGATACCCCTAATCTGTAATCCTCTGTTGACCGTCCTCGTTGTCGACTTGCTCTGCGACACCATACCAACGTCACGCCAACAAGTCCATTGAATTGATATACTGTTATCGCCCTCACGTCTTCTCTGTGTTGCCAGACCGTCTAAGAATGCGTTCGCGGGGGCATATGTTAACTGACCTGGGGATCCTATGAGCTGTCCTATTGAAGATACAAGGGTGAAAAAGTCCAATGTACCAGGTGGGAATAGTTTGTCGAGAACTAAACCTCCCACCACTTTAGGGGCTAGTACGTTGGCGATATCAGAAGCTTTGCAGCGCTCTAGTATATCAAAGCCGGCAATCCCGGCAGCGTGGACCACTCCCTTATCGGTGGCATCTGCAAGTTATCAATCGCTCGCCCTAGCCCGGATCCTGCGTCGGGCTTACTGAGGTCAATGGCTAGCACGTGGATTGTAGTACCGATTGCCTCGAGCTCAGTGATTCTTGAAACAAGCTTTTCGATGTTGGCATCTCTTGGTTCGCCGTTTAGGGCAGATTTTAGGCCACGGCGTGATATTAGTAAGATGTTACGGGCACCTCGCATAGTCATCCAAGTGGCGATTTCCAAGCCCATTCCCCCCGTTCCACCGGTAATCAAGTATGTACCTTGAGGATTTAATTGCAGCACTTCCCCATCCTTCGACATATCCTGAAATGGTTGAAGTGATGCTGTCTGCGCTACATCGTTGCTGACTCTAACAATATCGAAACCACGTGCGTATCTGATAGGAAATAGTGGGAAATGGACCCGGTCCACCTCAAATAATCCGCCGAAGATCTCTGGTATTTCCATCTTGATCACACGTGCCAGACCATGTAATGGGGCGTAACCCAAGTCTTGAATGCCATGGTCTTTGTTGATGAGTGAGAATAGTTTGTACGCCTTACTTTTGTCGAGCTGATGATGCTGGTGCAGAGCTTTTGCAGCTGCAATTAGACTGGTGCATGACTTAGTTGCGACTTCGTAAACTTCGTCCCTAGCCTTTGCGGCATACGGTATGTGAACAACGATAGTGTCAGGTATTGAGAGGGGAATTATTTCCTTGGGATCTTTGACGACTAAAGTTTCATAATCCTCATCAGCAAGCTGTTTCTGGTACGTGAACAAGGGTTCATCCGGCTGCCCATCACCAGTTAGGAAGATTACTCTTTCAAAGCTAAGCGGTTCCTCACTTAGAGACGCGGCGGACCAAGCGATCCGGTGAATCAAGTCGTTGGCGTTCATTACCGCTTGCTTCCTTTAAGTATAGTGGTCTCAGTGACCAATATAACCTGCTATTAACAATTATTAAGTTCTAGAACGAGAGGAAAGTAGGTGGAACGTTGCAAATCTTCAAACTATTATCATTCTCGTGTTCCAAAGAGCTTTATCTCTTATACTGAATATCTCGCAACATAGATTTAAACGATTTGAGATTACACCTGCTGCTTCCTAAAATCTCATCTATCGTGGCCCTGCAGCCAAGCTATTAAAGTCTGATCTGAACCTGGAATTGCTATTCTGTAGATGCACTTGCTTCTTCATCGAGTAAGGCTAGCGACTCTTGAGCTTCTTTCTTGTCTAACACTACTCCTGCTGTATATCACCTCCCAGTTGCAGCTAGCCTCCAGTGAAGTGCTTTTCAAGGCACTAGCCATGATTCCATATAATTCAAAAACACACTCACAACTCTCTGCATAGCTTTCAACTTACGAAACCTCCCTCCATTAGATGAGGCCAGATGATTTATATACACGGAGTGTGCTGGCTAATTGTTTGATTGATCTATATCCGCTTTGTGTAGCTCTCAGAGTTGAGGAACTGTACTTGTGGAAGGTATTGCCATGTTGTCAGTTTTGATTGGCTTAAATATTGCCCGCAATACACAAGTATGCGTCATTTGAAGTATTTGGCTTCAAGCCATTTTCAAGAAAAGCCTGTCATGGCTGTCTATTACATGCAGGAACTCCACTACTTAACTAAATTGAATGAGGAAAGTGGCATGGTTATATACACAACCACCACAGAAGAAAATCTTTTTACAGGGTTTCATGCTTCTTTCCATTCCCCTACAATCACCCCCAACTCATCATAAAGAAACAAGGAAACTCGGGTGTAGCGGCGAGGCAGAATTGACACGGTTCACGAGCTTCCAGCCTGCTGAGCTCGTAAAAGCTGGGGACAAAATCTTACAGCCGGTGAAAGAGATTAAGCTTAATGCAACCACGGAGTTGAAGGTAAGCAATGGCAGTGATAGACTAGATAACGGGCGGAAATATATAAATGATACTAGGATTCTTTAGCTAGAAACGGAGAAGCCAAAGCGGAGATGTTGCTTCCGTATGCTTGCGTTAACGTTCTAGTGTACGGGCGTTTGACCGAGGTGAGAATGACATCACGTGCACAATTTCGGCAAAGTGTCGGTCATCAAGTCGACAGCGGGACAAGTCCGTGGCTCAGTAGCTTTCAACTACAATAGATGTGAAGTTTTGAAGCATCATCATTGACCCTATGATCGCTTTTCAATTTTCTTATCTATCCAAGCTAGCCAGTACAAACGAGGGACTGATTTGACTCCTTTATCGTTAACTTTCAACCCCAACAAGGTTCTTTCCGTATTAGTCAAGGTCCCCAATACACTTTCATCCATTCCCAACATAATTGTATCTCTCTTCCAAGTATATATATATCATTAGTCAAGCCTCCTGTAAGAAAAGCCTGATTTCTTCATTACGAATGTTCTCTCAAATGCTGGCACCTTCACCTATCACATTCACACTAGACCAAGCCCATTATTGAAATCGAGGAGTCCCTAGGTAGATCTACTTCAGATGCAAGACGTACAATCGTCAACACCATACCACTCAACCCCATCCCCCATCCATCCAATCCAAAAAGAAATCCAAATCTCAACCAACAAACCAGCTCACCAGCTCACCAGCTCACAGACTTCATTTCATCCAACACACTTCAAGTATCAGAGAAAAAGACCTTGCGCGATGACAGGGAATAACGTATTCAAACCCCATTCCGTAACACACCTTCTAACACTTGTATTCTTTTCATTCCAACTCGGTATTATACTCGTAACCGATGTACGAACATTCAATCACCCAATCTCACAAGTCCAATCAGTCTCACAAAATCAACCAAGCTTCTCAATCCATACAAGGAATCATCCTTGTGTTCATTCATATATTCCTATTCTTCTCGGGAATCACCCCTATGCATCTCATCTCATCTAACTCATCTCATCTCATCACATCACAACTCATCTCAATCCTAGCCTACTAAAAAGATAACCTGACTTCCCAACCACAGATATATCAATACCAATCATATCAATATCACTCTCCGCATTTACCATTTCCCCTGGTATCCCCACAAATTCCTTGCAAACATGCAAATAAACAAGTCTAGTTCCTACAAAACAGTAGACCTATGAACCAACAGTCCCCTCATGGTCTGCACGATCCGTTATGTACTCCGAAGAAAATGCAATCAATTCCTATACCTATCTATTCCATCCATAAAAGTATTTATTCCTTAATACATCCATGAATCCATTCATCCATCCTGCCAGGTCAGTCCTTTCCCAATAATCCAAAGACCCCTCATACCATTCAGTTTCAGGCCTTACAATCAAAATGATGTTATGACCATTTGACATCACCACTAGGCGGTCTCGTTGTTCTCCTCCTATTCAGCTTATGCTCTGGCCCACTAACCGCATTCGAAGACGTAGGTCTGATCGGCTCTCGTTCACGTTCTCTTTCTCGTGGCCTAACTCCATTCTCCCTGTTTTCCCTTCTAAGCTGCGATGGGTCGTCCCTAAGCTGCGGTGCCGCTATTGATGATCGTGATGCACGAAGGAGCGCCGTTCGAGGTAACCGGCTTTTGTTAACTGGTGTTCCATTTGTCAAGTCACCGCTCGCTTTTCGTATGATGGATGTTGTGCCCTCTGTAGTTCTAGGTCGATAATGCACAGATTCGGTACTACTAGATGCCGTCGATGTGACACCCGAGCGCCTATAAGGTGTAACACTTCCATCAATGAATGCTGATGTTTGTGACATTCGACTAGCCTGAGTGGGCGTCAAAGGAGTCGACGCGCTATGTTGAAGAGCAGGTGCCGTAAAAGAACTTCCACGTCTAGGGGCTAACCGAGACCTTGAACCACTTCCACTTTCTGAGGCTTTGTCCAAATTGAACTTGACTAGCTCACTTGCCATATTTCTTACCAGCACAGCGCTATCTTTCTCAGCGAGATGTTGTATCACTTCAAACAAGGCGTGATGTCTGATGCTTTCTGCTTCGTCACCACTAGCATCACATATGCTTCGAACAATGCGTAGCAAATTTAATCGCACAACAGCCTTTTTGTGGTTAAGTTTTTGCAGGATGCCAGTGAACAGATCAGTCCGGGTAAGAGAACCAGCGATAGGCGAACTTAATCTTAGGAGCTTTTGTAAAGGCTCTAGTAAATTGTAGTCGAAGGCATTTGCTTTGGATACAGTAAAACATTGCACTATCATTGCAGTAAAATTACCTTCTATCAGAGCCTTTTCAACTCTGGTCGTCTCTTCTTGGAGCCTGTAAGATACGATTAGTACGCAAATTTGTTACTTCACGAAATACTGAACATACCAAATGAATATAGCGTCCAAAGCGGTGACCTGCCAATATTGATCTTCTAATAATGAAACATAAAACTGTAATCCCTTATTCTGCCTGAGATATTTACGTCCAACTTTCCCCGAATTTGCCATATCACATAAAATCGGGAGCGCAAATTCCTTCGGAGGGCGTTTCGTCTTCATTATTCGTTGAAGTAATGGTATTATACCGTTGAAGGCTGCATCTTCCTGTCGCTCTTTACTCAGTCGGCATAAATTATACATAGTATTCAGAACCTGATTGGAAATCTCGCGGAAGTGATCAGGCGTGCGCTTCATACTTGAGCTTAGTAGATCGATTAGAAGTTCGATGGCGTTTGCGGCATGTAAAGATTCGAGAGTAGTTGATAACATGGACAGATTTTTAATGTACTTGAGCATAGTGATTTGATGCGCAGGTGTCATTCGTCTCAGATCTTTGAGAACCCCTGGAATGTTGTTAGGACAAACGTACCGCAAACTCACAGGAGAACCTACGTTTGAGTACTACATGATCAGCCACAACCTCCTTGACGTAGTTTTCTGCTTGAGAGAAAAGATAGAATATATTGACAATGCGACCTTCAATAAGTTCAGAAAGCTCATCATCTTCATCTAACACACGATCTAAGACGAGCGCTAATGGGGATAAGATCTTGCTTCTCGAGAAGATGCGACAGAAATCATTCTTTGGAGTCGGACCCTGTTGGAGTATTAGTTTAGCAGCTCGAGTATCACATGTACCGACATACCTGAAGCTCAAACACATTCCAAATACCATTGACACCAATGAGCACCAAATCCCTAGCATCGTCATAGTCCTCGTCAAGAAATTCAACAAGAACGTTCAGTCCACCAGCACTGACAAACATTTGAAGTGTCAAAGTAGAAGTTTGGTACATTTGTCTTACGAAAGCAGCAGCCTCAAGACGTATCTCATTCGAGTATTGCCTAGCAGCAAATTTTGTGATGATAGGAATTCCTCCAACAAAGCAAAGATTTTCTTGAATTTCGACATCATTCGAAATGATTGCATTGACGACCTTCAATAATCTCAATATCATACTTTGACGGCTTTTCAAGGTACAAGGTTCTAGTATCTCCAAAATTGGAAGCATTCCATGAGCACTGATTATCAAGCCCTTTGCATCCTCGGACTCGTACAAAATATCAAGCTGATTCACACATTAATACAGAGATACATCATAATTAGATAGAAACATACCAATTGTTCAGATAATTCAGACAATACATGCTCGGCTTGGGTTGCTTTCAGTGAACTCACCAATCCTTCCACCGATGCGCATAATCGAGCATGTTTATCTCTGGCAATGTTGGCTTGTAAGTCCATTTCATCGAAACCTTGCTCCAATGAGGCAAATGGGTCATCTTCATCATCCTCGTCACCAAGCTAGGAGTTGTGTGAAAATTTCGAGTTGATCATTAGTGCTTCTCCTGAGCCTTTGTCAGTCTCAATCCTAGGAACTACAGCCCCACGTGGATCAAATATGTCTGAAAAATCTTCATCGTCTTCATTTTCCGCGTTTTTTTGTATCTCAACTGATGAGTTTGTACGATGTATAGATGGATTGTCATGAGAATTGGGAGTGGTTTTTCTTCGTAAGCTGCTACCCCCATTTGTAGTAGGAGATTGAGCAGAACGCGGAACGCTTGTCAGGTCAGATGGGTGGAATAGTTTCGGAGAAAGTGTATCGTCCTAAAGTCATCCATATTAGTGATTCGCAGGTCAGTTTATTTGGGATACTGACTTTGATTATATCCAATCTTTTGTCAAAAATACTATCATTGTCAACTAATAGGTCTGAATAGTCTTCTACGGTAGTCTCGCGATACATTATTGCTGGCCTGGAAGGCAAGGCGAATTTCCCCTCAGCCCGTGCCTTGACAGGAGATCTCGGACGAGAAGGGATAGATGGCTTTCTCGAATAACTTCTAGGAGAAAGGTCTTCTTCAAAATCTATGTTAGTGGGAGCTTTGATTTTGTATGGTCGAATTGTCTCCAATTCATGGCCATCCGTCTCGACATGGGTTTTGGGACCCTTTATTGTCACAAGATCGCCCTCAAAGTTATTGTCCCAATTATCGGATTCCTCATTTGCGAACTCGAATGATGCAAAAGACTTGAGACGATCAGCGGAAAGGAGGCCTCCGAAATTGTCATGAGGCTTTAGGTGTGGAAGTTGAAGCGCACTTGGAGATATAGAAGAAGCGAAGTCATCATCCCAATTATCGTCCGCTTCAACAGTCAGTTTCCACAAGGAATTCTGGAAATTTCCTAGTGAGACTCGCTTACCTGCAGTTTCTGGAGACCTGAAAGAACTCGCCAAACTTTTCGGCTTCGCCACGGAGAGGGGGCCCTTCGGAGGGGTGATCATATTATTGCTTTGCGATTCATTATGAATATTCCTCAAAGGAGGATCTCGACGGGCTGGTAAGGGGCTACCAAGCTGTTGCGACCTCGTAGAAGTACGAAACGTTTCGGCACTGGTGGGAGACTTTAAAGCCTCATTCCACTGCTTTACCTCTTCGACCGCTTCATTGAAATTCGTTGGGGGCTTTGCAATAGGAGCATCAGTTCTACGTGAGCCCATGATCCAAGCATGTTTCAACAATTTTCGTGCAGAAACCCTTAGATTTGGATCTTTTTGGAAACACTGGATGAGAAAATCTCGAGCTGCCTAGGAAATGTTTAGTTTTGGTTTCAAAGAAGAGATTAACATTGACTCACTGGTGAAACTCCTTCAGGCAAAGGGGGGTGATCATCATTGACAATAGCAAATAAGGCTGGCATAGGAGCCAATTTGTGATACGGAGGTTTGCCCTCAAGTAGCTCAATTACTGTGCAACCCAAACTCCAGATATCAGATGCGGGAGTTGCACCAGAAAGTTGAATGATTTCAGGGGCCATCCAGTACGGGGTTCCAACGACTTGTGCCTCCTTGTCTGCTCCAGCAAGAGTGCTAGTAGACACACCAAAATCCGCAAGCTTGACCTTTCCATCTTTTGTCGTAAGAATATTCGCGCCCTTTATGTCCCTGTGAATAACACCCTGATCGTGCAGATATTGGAGTCCTAAGAGTATTTGTCCCATGTAAACGCCAACCAGGTTTTCAGGAAATTTCCCATAACTTTTGCAAATCGAGTGTAGGGAACCATTTTCGCAATATCTTAGAATATTGTCAGTACAATGTGGTAAAGACATAAGAACACAAGATGCCTTACTCTAGAATTATGTTCAGGCAGTCTGAAGACTTAACGAAACCAAGATATTTGACAATATTGTCGTGCTAAGAAATGTCAGCTAATATGGCTTTGCTTCTCCCAACTCAATTGCAAACCTACATGCAGATTTTTGAGAAGGTCTATTTCGGCCTGCACATAGCATTAGTACGCAGTCCAAACTATCTCAACATTTAAATCTACCTCAATCATCCGCAATTCACTCTTGGGGAGGTCCCCCAGCTTGATCTGCTTCACAGCCACAGCTTCCCCTGTGCCCCAATTGAACGCCTTGTAGACAGAACCAAATGCTCCCTTCCCGAGACATTCTCCTAGACGCTGAACATTTATAAGTAGGTGTATTTCCTCTATTGAGAGTCTCGGGTGTGTACGTAGTCTTTGAGTCCTGGATCCTGCACAGCCTTTTCCTTTCTTTCTCTCCGCGGTGTCCCTGGAGTCCTTTCTGCCTTCGCACTCCCATTCACGCCCGCCGATCTTGAATTGCTTTGCCGGTCGGCTGAGGAGGGTGGACGAGAAACCATGGTCGGTGTGCGATGACCCCGGGTGGAAGGTTTCAGAGGGTGGAGAGGAGGGCTGCTAGAGGTATATTTCTCTGGCAGATGGGAGATCTCATTGAAGCATCAGCTTTTCGTGGTTTGTGGACTAGATTCCTGTTCCTGTTTCACGACGATTATTTGGCGGGGTTATAGGACTATATTCAAGGTTGTCGATATCGGTGGATCCTGGCCCTCACTTCACGGCAAAAATAGCACGCGAGAGTGGGTATAAAGAAGAAATTCACTGTTTGTATGATATTATGTTGAATTTGAATTTGATGTTTGTGTCTTGAAGATAATAAACATTCTTTATTGGTGAAGTATTGTGTATGAATGTTTGTCCAATCATTACAAAAAAAAACACGAAGCGTGGTATTATAAGTTATGGAGCATTATCAGAAAGAGAGAAATTAAAACATTGGGTAAAGGCAAGATTAAACAAAATTGGCAAACAAGCGCCTACATGGGTGGATCCTGTTGAAGTCGCAACCACTCCCTCTCTCTGGCGAGCTGCATCTAAATAAAGTATACCGTGCCTAATAAGGCTGATAGTCGTAAATCATCAATTCGGTGATATCGTAGAGATACTACCTAGGTAGATAGATGGATAATCTTGATATGATAAGGGATCTTGCAACATCTGATTTAACAATTGTCTCTTGGAAAACGCCATTTATTGTTTGATTGTCTCATGAGGTTCCTTTTTTGATTTGGTTTCAAATTGATAGGGTCAAAATAAAGGAATAATACCTCTTTTTATATGTGACAATTTCGAGTAGGGTATATACAAAAAGGGAAGAAGAATTGAAATGATCAATCAACCACAACACCTTGACTAAATGAAATTCATCTTTCAAACTCCTTTTATACTCATTTCCACTCATTGATATCTCCATCAAAGGTTATCTGCGATGCATCTGATACCTTTATACTAATTGTCTAGAAAAATTGGAATTCTTTTTCATAAAAGTAAGCATTTCGCCAGATTCAACTCCCCCATTTTGCCATTTCGACGTCCAATAACTCCCTTGTGTGGCTCATAATCCAATGTTCCTTGATCAAATTGATCTTCATGAAGGACGAACGCCCATATCACTGCTTGTTTGATTATAACCACGAACAAACAGAAAGTGGATTTCCCTGCTTAACCCAATGCCAGTATAATAATACAATATATCATCAGATTCGTGATAAATCATTCTGCAATAGCGTGCTTGATCTCCTTAAAAAAAAACTCCTGTCTTTGGAATGGTAATGAAATCTAATTATCGATAAATTTATTCATCCAAGGCCAACACGGTAGATTTATCACCCCGCGAATGCTCTATGTTGTCCAATAGGTTGTTCGACATATGCAGGGCCTGAGCGATTTTGTGTATATCGATCAAAATAATCCATAGCTGCGACAAGTGCCTCATTGTCGATTTCTACATCTGATGGATTGTCGCAATCACCAATCGTAAGAGACTCATTCTCGGGCAGGCTACTGACAGAGGTTCCTAGAGAAAGTCGTTGTGAGCTAGACGCAGCGGTTGAAGCAAATGAAGATGATGGGTGTGGTGATTGTGGATCTGGCGTGATCAAGATACTGTCCCATGACTCTTGATCTTCTGGATCCAAATCATGCCTTGAGTCACTACGGTCGTTGACATCGAGTTGCTCAACATTATCTATGACGTAATGGCCATCAAAGACTCTGTGACCCCTCTCTGGCTCTTGAAACTCAATGCTACGTTCTCGATCACCTAGGCCGTCATAATTGGTGTTTATCCTGAAAGTTCCTCCTTCCCCAAACTGCGGTAGTGTATTAGATTGGGTGGATTCTTGTCCGTTACTTTCAACATCGAGATAACTAGGCATTCTTTCAAATAACTCAAATCGTTGCCGTTCTCTGGGACTAGAAGCAATTGATTGATCGGCCTGCTCCATTTCACTGTGCGGCGTGTTGTTCTGCTGTTCTACACGGCTGGAGGGGGTGTACCGCCTGAATTGCACTTCATCAGCTAGAGGTCTCTCTCTTGATATTCCAGGTCGCTCTACGTCAACAAGCAGTCGGTCTTCAGATGCAGGGCGAGTGGACCGGCCTATTATTTCTCTAAGACCCTGCAGTAGCCCTTCGGTTCTGGCAGAAGTGGACTCTCTATCAGCTTGCGAGCGTTCTCTCGAGGCTCGAATTCGTTCCCTGATTCGCAACTGCTCTCTAAAATCGCTGATGCGTCGTGCTTCATGGCTATAGAATCGCTGTCTATATTCGTCCGCGTCGCGATGACGCGAGTGGCGAAGTAGTTCTTGTCTGATCGTCGTATCAAGACCGCGTAGCCCTCCGCGCACGCGTCGCTGAATGCGCCGATCTCGCCGTCCCACTAGAGGCATCGAGAAACCTTGTGAGTACGTTTCACCGACACGTTCCGCTAATGCATTCTGCCAAGGTAATTAGCAAAGATCTCTACGGTCATACTTAGTCCACATACTGCGATGCTTGGGCACTTATTAAATTTTAGCTTACATTGCGGTTCGTATTATTGACATCAATTCGAGTGGGGGATACTGCTCTGGAGCGCTGTTCTGGAATTGGAGATGTTCGAGAGAGGATAGAGGCGAGAGGCAAGCCGTGAGCTCCAAGTATTGCAGTTCTCATCAGTCGCTGATGACGTCTTTCAGAATCTCGCGACTCTACATTTGAAGGGTTGGAAAAATCTCTGGATTCCGGAACAGCGGGCATTGGTAGTCCATCATCCTCGTCCTCCTCATCATCATCACAATCATCATCATTGGCTTTCACAAAATCTGTGAAAGCACTCGGCCTGAATGTTATTATTGGAATTTCTGGTGATGATAAATCATTTCTCCTAGCATGTCCCATTGCTTCACTAGTTGTTGTTGTGATTGAAGATCTAGTAGGAGCAGTGATGAAAACACGAGTTGGGTCAGAGCTGTAATAAAGACGATGCTGTTCAACATCATCTGCGGGCGCCCGTCTCCGTGCGCTATGCATACGCGAACGGTTGGTAGCACGAGAGGAAGGATTGCGCAGAGTATTTCGAAGAATAGGAGCATGACCTCGAATAGTAGATCGTGCGCGAGAAGTAGGGTCTTCTGTCGCGTTTGATGAGGAATCGGGCTCCGAAGGCTTGAAAAATATTCTATGGTTTTGAAATTAGTACGAATTTTGGCGCAATGCGACAGGCGAAATATGAAGGGGGGGGTCGATGACTTACGGTAAACCCATGTTTTGAGTGATAGAGAGTGAATAGAAGGAATTAAAAATTTAATAGAAAAAGGCTAAAGATATCAATGACGGTGACTTTATCCTTCGGTGTCACAATTTTGATGGGATTTAAATTGACAATTGGCGATGTGTGTGATATGTGAAGGTTGCTCATTCAATGGAAGTGAGAGGGTGAAGAAGAAAAGAGAAGGAAGAATCTGGGGGAAGACTTGAGAGATCGATCGCGTTCCAAAAAAAGCGCGCTAAATACCCAGTCAAGTACTAGGGAATTAAAATGGATCTACTTCTTAAGTTCTTACTACAAAGTACCCGATGACATCCATGATAATGGTACTTGCATACATTGGGTTACTGCGTAATTGTTATCGATTATCGATAACTACCTAGTACTAGGTAAAGACCAGACCAATTCTAAGGATTCCAGGCTTTTCACATTCAAAAGTTATCAATACTGGAGATCCGGTACTTGAAGCTCTCATTAGCTTGGGAGATCCATTGATATCACGATTGACTCACATCGTATATGATGCGACGACAGCAACAAAGTATGTATTCTAGAACAATAGAATGAAACGATGGCAATCATATTGACAATGTCTATTTTTACTTGAAAGAAATAGTCACCTACCTACCTACCTAGCTTACATTATCACAAAGTCTTTTTTTGAAACGCCCTTTTGAACCAATCATTTAATTCTCCATCTTCACTATGATTGAGCTTGGCTTAAATCGCATCAGTCGTCTTTTGAGGCATACTCCTCAACCTTGGAAAGCCATTCATGTTGCAGGTACCAATGGAAAAGGTTCGATATGTGCCTACTTGTCTGCCATGCTACATGCCAGTGGTGTTTGATGTGGCCGATTCACATCACCTCATTTAATTGATAGGTGGGATTGTATTACTATCGATGAACAACCAATTCGAGAATCGATCTTCCGCGAAGCTGAAGCTCTAGTGTTAAAGAGAAATCAAGCAGAGAACCTCCAAGCATCCGAATTCGAACTACTCACGGCCACGGCATTCGAAGTATTTTATAAAGAGAAAGTAGAGATGGGAGTCATCGAAGTTGGTTTGGGAGGACTACTAGATGCAACAAACACTATGGAGAATAAAGCGGTCACCATAATCTCTAAGATTGGTCTAGACCATCAATCATTCCTAGGAAACACAATCGAAGAAATAGCTCGAGAAAAAGCTGGAATCATGAGACCTGGTGTTCCATGTGTTTTTTATAGGAGCAATATATCTTCGTTGCGGGATGTCGTCTCAAATTATGCCAAAGAAATTGGAACAGATGTGGTTATCAGTTCTACTGAATCAGCATTTTTGGATGAAATCAAAGGACAAGATCTCGAACCACATCAATTGGAAAATCTAGCTTGCGCCTATACAGCATTTCATCTAGCGTATACTAAATTGGAATCTCCTCTGCATCGATTATTGCCAGCCATACAAAATATACATTGGCCCGGTAGGCTTCAAACTACTGATGTTAGAGCTGTGACAGGTCGAAAAGAACCTATACTACTCGATGGCGCACACAATGTTCAATCCGCCGAAGTTCTTGGTTCACATGTCAATGGAAAGCTTCGGGCAAAATTAAACAAAGTAACCTGGGTATTAGCTGCATCTCAAGGCAAAGAGCTCGATGGAATTATGAAAGAGATTCTAAGAGAAGGTGACTGTGTAGCAGCAGTTCGGTTTGGACCCGTGGATGGAATGCCATGGGTTCAAGCTATGGATACAGAAGATATATTACATGCAGCTTCTACAGCTGGTATTTCTACTACTTGCTTTCATGATTCAGCAGCTGATATTTCTGGAGCACTAAGATGGGCAGCCACTGTTGCTCAAGGTGGTCCTATCGTTGTGGCAGGTAGTCTTTATTTAGTTTCAGATGTACTACGACTGCTCAGGGATGCCGAGATGGTAAAAATTTCATTGCTAGATTAGACCAGCTAAGCTTTCAATATGAATGATTCATAATCCGCGGTTTGCGGACTGGGTTTCAGTCATTCTTTACCTTTTCACATCACCGACTATCTACTTCCAAGCAACATCATTCGTACTAACAATAATCTCGTCAACCTCCATCCTTCCTTTAACAATCTCCTCCCCATTAACCAAATCATTCTCCACGGCCCTCTTCTCCGCATCCTCTTCATTCTCTGCAATTCCCGCCTTTACATGTCTCGGAATTAACCTCTTCTTCGCAACCTCAAAATCCACATCCACAAACCAAAGCTGATCCATTAATTTCGCAGCGCTCTTCCACGGTTCCTTATTCAACGATAAATAATTTCCCTCAAAAACTAATATCCGAGTCGTGGGTTCAATTGGTATATCGTCGGCCTTAGGGTCCTTGAGCGCATGATCGAATGATGGAGCGTGGATTGTGATGGTAGATGGAGTAAGTGGCTCGCGAAGACGCTGAATAAGAGAGAAGAATGCGGGGCCGTCGAATGTAAATTCTGCACCTCGGCGTGCGTGTGCATGTGCTGGGTCGGGCATGGCTGATAGTTGGGCGCGGGTTAAATGGTAGCCGTCCATGGGGATGAACCCGGCGATTGGGGGAAGGGAAGTTTTGTTTGAGTGGGCGTCTTGGAGAGCATTGAGACGTTTGGTAATAGTCGCTGCGAGGGTGGTTTTGCCTAAGGACAATGTTAGTCAGAGATTGAGGAATAGGAATATGGGGGAAGAGGGCAACGCGGAGGTGCAAATACCTGAACCCGGAATCCCAGAAATTGCGATGAGATATCTACTATTAGGAGGTGTTTGTTGGAAACTTTCTAAAAGGAATCATTAGCTCCTATATCATCCAATATTATCACAGAAGAGTAATTACATACCCCAAACCTTCTCCGTCAATCTCGTTACTTGATCTTCCATTTTAAGGGTGGTAGATATATTAAACTCTCGGGATAATATAAACTCAATAATTCACACACACAAGTCAAAACAACTTTCGAGACAAAATGACAAGTGAGTGAAAGTTGAAGAACAACTAAAGTAGATTGAGCACCAAGGCTAGAAAATATGAGTAATTATGGAATGTCCATGGAATTACTACGACTAGGTATGAAAATGTGGTGAAACAATTATTCTCATCTAATGTGATGTGATGTGACGACGATCGATGCTACTTCCACGAGTTGGACCCCTCATATGCCCCGCTTCACTTTCTGGTTGCTGATGTCAATCAAGACAAGTTAGAATTCTTATCGATAAGGAAATGTGATTTTTATTTTTACCTCCAGCCTTACCAACCTTCTGCCTCCTTCGTACTGTATTATTATCGAGTTCCCTTTCACACATAACGTGCTACTTCACTATTCGGAGTAGAACACAGTCAAGCTACACCTAAAAATTGTCATCTCAGACAGTACAATACCCATTTCGCCTCATCCTTAATCCCTCGATCCCAAAATGTCAGACTCCACCGAAGAAAACCCCCTCTTCGCAATCGAGTACGACTCATCCGATGAATCTACCCCCTACACAACGGAAAAAGTCCCTCGAGATTTCCAATCTGAGGAGAATTTTCAAGCTGTCAAACGTGAATGGAAAGCTAGGAGCGAATCTGGTGAGGTATGTTTGCGCTTTCTTTCCCTTTCTATATCTTGCGTGTCTTTCCCCCTCTATTCTCAGATTTCCCCTCTTACCTCTTTCTCTTGATATACACACACCAAACTCAAAACTGAAGATAGGAAAAAACTAATTACACAAAAAGATCCATAAAACTCTGCCTCCTCTCCCTCTAAATCCACGCAGTAAACCACAAACTGCTCAATTCCTTTACGCAATTGAAGAATTGTATTTTTATAAAAGATTTGAAGAAGCGGGGAAGTTGTCAGAGAGGATCTTGGAACAAGATGATTTAATGGAGGATTTCAGGGCGGTGGTGGAGAAATATGAGAGGAGGTGTGGGGAGAGGTTAAGGGCTGGGAGGGAGAAGGGGGAGGAAGAGAAGTGAGAGATGAATTGTCGAAATTTAGATGGCAGTTCTTGTTTGATATTTGGCGGAGATTTGAAGTATTCTGATAGTTGGGTTTGATGCTATACGGAAAGACTCTCGGTACTCCAAAGGGGTTTTATGGGAATCATAGAGTGAGAATGAGTGGCTGAAGAGTAAGCAAGAGGGCTTGTTCGTGCGCGCCTATGAAAAGCTAGACCCAGCTAGAGGAAGATTCGCCCTCCTCATTTTTGCCGGTGTTGAGATGAGCTGAGAAGAGAATAAGCGAGCCTGTGTTGAGGACAGAGGGGGGGTTCCTTCCGCTTTCACGACTGCAATCACTCACTAGGTGGGGTACTCTTAACGGCACTCATGTCATTTTGTGATGTTCCTGAGGTAGTTCCATGGTAGGAGGTAGTGAAATGTCGTTGGGAGATTGGGAATGTTAAGGAATGCCGAGAGATGAATATAAGAGAATTGGGAGGCCTGGCACGGGGTACAAACAGCCTGTGATCTTGGATAGTTTGACAGATCACCATTTCAGGATTTCTGAAAGACAAAGTGAGAAGATGGAGTCAATGAAGAAGGGGTGGGAATTCCCTCCTAAAATTTCCCAAGTTGTCTTCTCTTGCACTCGGAGTCCCAAATTCCTGACCAAAACACGATTCACAAATTCACAGAGAGCTCCTTCAAGACTGGAAATCTCTTTTATATATGGAATTAACCAACTGTTTCATCATATCTGGCAACGATAATTTAGCGGGAAATGCCCACTCCAATCTCGCTTTTCCAATGTCCACTCCGAAATCGACCACGCGCCTACAAGCACGTATCATGATTGTCTACTCCGAAATCGATCCCGCGCCTGCAAGCACGTATCATGTCTCGATTTCTTTCAAGTTGAAAATACGCGAGGAAGAAAGTGATCTATGGGTCTGTTGACGCTCTTAATACGTGTAAGTCTTGACACGATGGTGAGGCTTGCGATTCTTAAAGATGAAAAGATAACCTATCGAGAACTTGAAAACGAGGAGGGTGGATGGTTTAGATCAAAGCGTTGAGTGTATAGGAGGGTCAAGGGTAGGGGTATACGATTCAGACACAGGTGATGATAGAAGAATCATAGTATATATTTTAATCTAGATCATACCCGAACACCAAAAAAAGACATTCCGTCTGAGAAAACCAAGCTCCTCTCTACTTTCCTGTCAAAATCTCTTCTCCACACGCATCTCTCCTCCTAGACTCAAGCTCGCAGTCTCAATCTCAGAAAGAGAATGACGTTGATGGAAAGAATTTCAATATCGCTCAATGTCATCTTCGACTTCGACTTCGACTTCGTTTGAGTACTACTCATTACATAGTACAAAAGTAATCAACCATTGCTCCCATACACTTCTTAGGTATGGTATGCACAAGGGTCGGTATCAATGTGTATGTGTATATGTATATGTGTATGTGTATATGCATATCCATATATACATACCTAGTATTCCCGAACTCCCATATAAAATCGATATCTCTGGATCTTTGTGTAGGATTACATATATATATATATATGTGTGTACTCGTGTACTCGTGTACTAGGTATTTATCTCTAGGTAGGTAGGTAGGTAGGTAGATATCAAATAAATTTGAATCGAATCACCTCACATCGCATCAAATCAAGCCAAATCACATCAATTAAGCCAATATAAGATTCCCACCACCCTTCTTTCTCACTCTTGTCATCCAGGACTAAACTTAAATTTAAAACTTTAATCAAATAATCAAACCTACAAGGTACCTCTACCTAGTACCTACCTCCCTTTCCCCCGTCCTCCTCACCTCAAAGCCCCAAGATTACCTAGTCCCGGACTTTCAGTACCTAGATATTCACTACACTATATCTATTTACCTACCTACCTACCTACTTTGTATCTGTATTTGTATGTGTATTTATATCCACATCTCTCGATAACATAATCATACCTACCTATCTACCTAATACTCAATCAATCGATCGATCGTTAACCTTTCTAAACTCGTACCTTATGAGGGGTAATCACCCTCTATATTTTGTATATTTTGTATATTTCTTGTCTACTAGGTACCTAGGTATGTATATATATAAAAATAAATAAGTATGGAACGGATAACTAGATAGACAAAGAAATAAATAGATAATTCCTCTCCTCTTCTCTCATTCCCTCTCCTCTCATCTCATCTCATTTCCTCTCTCAAACCTACCAGCTAAATACCCCCCATTCATTCATTCCTTCATTCACGCGTCGAATATTCAATCGATCCCTGATTTTCTGATTCTCTGATCTTCTATTTAGATGAACAATACTCCAGCTTAACAATCCATCCATCCATCCATCCATCCAATCATCCAAAGTTTTTCCATCCTAAATCCAAACATAAAATCCAAAATTCGACCAAAAATAAGTAATAAAAATAGACAATAAAAATAATTCACAGAGGGAGAAAGAGCATTCATATATATATATATATACATATACATACAAGCGTATCAATTCTTTTTCTCCTCTTCCTCTTCTTCTTTCTTTCGCTATTGCGAGTTAGAAAAGCGTTGGATTATATATTGTTGGGTTATGATTATTGGATTATTGGATTATTGGATTATTGGATTATTGGATTATTGGATTATTGGATTATTGGATTATTGGATATTATATAAAGAAATGGAATAATCTATCTCTCCCTCTCCCTTCTCCATCCCCCATCCCAAAATCTATTCTATCATCTCTATCACTTCCCTCTTTTTGAAAAAAATATCTAGTCCCCCATTCCCCATTCCCTATCCTCCCTATCATCCTATTCTCTCTCTCCTATAAAATCCCCCGTCAACCTCCTCATCCCCCATCCTCATCCCCCATCCTCACTAACCTCTCTTCTTATCAATCACACACCAACCAACCAACCCACAAACCAACTCACCGACCAAACCAACCAAGCACTTGCTTGGGATTCCCCTCTCTCCCTCTCTCCCTCTCTCCCTCTCTCCCTCTCTCCCTCTCCTCTCTTCTCAACATAAACATACATCTCCAAAAATACGAGTACATTTATATCTATCTATACACCCGAACCCCAGCTTAAATTTTATGTACTCACTCACCCACCCACTCACTCACTCACTCACTCACTCACTCAGTCAAAAAATAACCAAGTAACATATCCACCAAGTAAATACCTACATCGGTATTTCAAAGAAGAGAGGAGAGAGCAGATTGAAGAAAGGGAAAAGAAAGATTCACATACATCATAATGATATCACACATATATTTTGTATATCCATGTCTCCGTTAATTACTCGGGCACTGGTCACTCGATCACTCACTCATATGGAACAACTTAAAATAAAGTAAAGTCTAATGGTTCTCTTGCTCTCCAAGTCCCTCACTGACTCGCTCATTCTATTTACATCCCTCCCTATTCAGCCTCATCTATAAACACACCCTCTCATCTATCCATCTATTTTTATCTACTCTTTCAAAGAAGAAAAGAGGCACTGGAAAAAAGGAAAAAGGAAAAAAAAGGGGTATCTGTATCGTAACAATAACCCACATCAGCGTTGAGGATGAAAAACTTCTTTGAATGTCATATTTTTTTCAAAGACAACAAAAGACAATCGTCTTTGTGAAGCAAACCTCAGCCTAACCCAATACCATTTATCCTTTTTTAACGCCACGCTTAAAATAGAATTCGCAACCAAGTACTTTCCTTCTAGAACTCCGAAAGTAGACTTTTTTGTATACCGGGACCTGTAATGAAAAATCCCCAAACTCCCAAGATGATGTAAAATTCGTAAATGGCGAAGTGAAGTGAAGAGAGAGTTGAAGTGAAGTGGAGAGGATAAAAAGAGTAAAGGAGAAATCGTTTGTGTCGTGATGTAATGAGATTCAAATAATATGAATCTCATCATGTACATCTCGGACCGAACCGGAATATCTTCATGCAAACCCCTCTCCAAAACTCCCTTCCAATTTCGAACTTTATGCAGTAACAGAGGTCGCTTGTTGCTGTCTCATTTTCTCCTCACTGAAAATCCTTCTGCTCATTGCCAAAACTGCTTCGAATCCCTCCTTTCCTTTACGTGCATTTTCCGAAAAAGCCGTGACTGTCGCATCCTCAACTGCATTCTTCACTTTTTGCCATCCACCACATAATGCAGTAATCTGTGCCGTTTGTACAAATTGGGTTGTGTTTGCCGATAAAGGTTGATAGACAACGGTTTCTTGCACATTGTTGATATTGGAGAATGTAAGATTGGTAGAAGTCATTGTGACTTTTTTGGAAACAGGATCGACGTATGAGGTTTCGAAGACGTGGGATGTATCTTTACCGCCCATGAGAGATTGAAGCCATTTTGGAGCTGATTGTTGGCAAGTAATTAAACGTTCGGTTCGTAACTGTATTTGATTAGTATTTGTGTGTTGTGTATCGTGTGTGGAAACATGGACTAGGGAGAAGATGAAGAAGGGAAGAAGGGAAAGAACATACAATTCCAGTTTCAGCATCGACATGTCGTGATAATGTATCGACGGCGATAACATGAGTAGATTTATGATTCCATGGACAATACTTTCTCCAGTTTGCAGTTGAAACTTCTTCCCATGAGTAATCGAATTTGCAATCGCTAGAAAAGACCTTCATTTTGATCGTGTGCCTTTGGTCGTGTGCTCGTTGGAGATTTGGACCCTTCTTTTTTTAATCTTAGAACGACTAAGAAGTTATCGTAGGGATGGTATTTTTAATAAGGATTGATGAGTAATTGTCGATTGTGAATAGAGGAGCGACTTGATTGATTGATGATGGATGATTGATTGAATTACGATTTATGGTATTTATTAATCTATTGAATCGCGAAAAATAAATGTATGAATGATATGTATGATTTGTATTATTCGTCGTAGTAATCAAGAAGGAGGAAGAGTTAAGTAGTTATAAAGATATTATACTGGTAGGAAATATCGAATTTGTTAGTCAGATAGGATTTTCAAGATAAAGGGTCGGATTGAATTCGGATTTTGTCTGGGCTTTTTTGCTTTTAATCCAGACTTTTTGCTTGTGAAAATCATAATTTTCGCCATCGGTGTTTCGCTTAATTTCTATCCGATCATGTTGATTTGATGATTTGATGTCTCAAGGATCTCAAGGATATCAAGGATATCAAGGATCTCAAGGATGGGAGAAGATGAACCTTGATTGGACTTCTCTTCTCCATATTGTTGATCTCGAGAAGAAGAGAAGATCTTCCACATTTCTTCCCTTTTTAAGCTTGGTTATCGTTTCTCTGATTGCCGGACGAATGGGTTTTCTCCATTCCTAATACGAGATATGATAGAAAGTTGTAGAATTACCAGGTATGACTGATCGAGTGATTTATATGGTTTATCATGAATTTGGATTGGTGATTGAATGGATTGTCTACATCATTTGGATCATCAATATCATCATGATTCAAGGACTGTTCAAGGACCTATACTGGCTGACTGGTAACCAACAAATGATATTGGAATTGGAATTGAAGGGATCCGAGTTTACCTACCACGTCCTACCTACCTTAAATTCATGGGTCCGGGTAATCATGTACTGTAATGGCAAATATCATATTATCCATTGTAGCGAATAACAGTCTCGAGACCAGTTAGACCAGTCAATCCAGTCAATCCAATCCAGCAAGTACATCCATCGTACAATGTATATCTCTTTCCCTCGGGCCACGATATTAGCCTTGCACCTTAGACCTTGGACCTTGGACCTTGGACCTGAGACTTTAAGTTACTCTTTGGCCAACCAACTAAAGTAAACCAGAGAACAACTCGGGATATTATCCGAGGACTTTTGCATATAGGTAAGCTCGAGGTAAAGTATTCGATGTAGAAGGTTGATAATACAGTAAGTACAGTACAGCGTAGAAGAAATCAACCATAAAAGACTTTACCCGATGAGAACTCTAGAGTCTGGCTTGGCTATCATTTACACTCCAAACCCTGAAGCTTGTCATATGTACTATACTATCTATGTACAGACAGTAGTACCTAGTTGATGTGCGGGGCTCCCGTTACGCTTCCTCTTAGATGGTCTTTGTAACTTTGTTGGAGGTTAGTTTTGAGGGATTTGGTGGACGACGAAGTACTTGGTCGTCTTGGAAGGTGTGGTGCGAGGGTATCTTACCATATGATCGATATACAATAGCACCATATTTGCTTGGACTCTCCTGTACGTTTATTGGGTTTCCCATGAAAGTAAGTGTCTGTATGGGCGTGTCTCGAGATGTAAGATATAAATCAAGTAATAATATCAATTAACGGTGAACGACATTATAATATTCTGATTCTGATTATATTAACCAAAGCTAGGTACTAGGCAGCTAGGTATTAACACTTCTCACATACCTACCTAGTATACATCTCCAACATATGACTTATTTTTTCAAAAAGGTTTCATTCGCATCACCTGAATAGAGAGTCGGTTTCCCTCATCTATCTTGATATACAACTACCACTAGTTGCACATAATATATAGACAGTCTACAAGCGCCGCAACAATAGGTAAATTGTATCTTATGGTCCTTTCCTCACTCTCACTCTCACACACACACACTCTCTCTCTCTCTCTCACACACACACTCTCTCTCTCTCTCCCTCCCTCTCACAAATATCCATCCCGTGCTATGCTACATTCAGACTACATACATATAACCAATCAATATCTCATCTCTCTCATTTCCTCCACAATTCTTCATCCATCTGATTCCTATTCCTGTACCATAGCTCCCCCAAAGCTTTCCCCTTCCCTTTCCATTTCCCTTCCCTTCCCCGACTTTGCCAATTCATGTTTTGCATGCACAAACCAACCCAATCCACCCAATCCACCAATCAGTCCAGACTTCCATTTTGTGAATCCCCATTCAATGGCCCTTGATAGGTTGAAACGTGATACGCATCTCATATTTCCTGAAATCCTCTAACCTGTCCAGAAGATAGAACATAGACGTATGTCAACATGTCCAATACCTACCTAGTATATACAGTAGATACAGTAGATACATACAACAACAGACAAAGTCCTTTCCCAATAAAGGAAATATTACCTAGGTACATTCCAAAAAAAAACCACAGTCTCAGACAACAGATCACAGAACTACCTACTTACTATATACCAAAACGCGTGAATTGCTGTACACCCCAAAAGACGAAACTATCTATCATTCCCCCTAAACGTAACCTACCTACCCTACCTTGTTTTTTTTTTGCACGGTACAGGAAGTAACCAGAGCCCCCGTGGCTGGAGAGAATGGATGGGGAGTGAGGAGATTATTGATTGAGTGATTGCTCAGCTTATAATTTAACTACATAACATAACATCTTCCTTTTTATCTTTTCTCTCTTCACTTTTTCCTATCCATCTCTCCTTTTTCTCACTTCAAAAGTATCATACATATCATATCTCCTTTCTATTCTTATCATTATCTACTCAATTATAAAGTGAATTAATTGTATTTCATCGAACCACTTCCCCATCCATCCATCTCAGATAAGATCTCCCTCTTTATCGCAAACCAACAATCGCGACAATCAACCTCGTCAATAACAACAACAACAGCCACCTTCAATTTTCAATATCTTCAAACACAATACACAATTATGCCTGTCACCTTAAGAAAACGTCCCGCTCCAGCTGAGCCACCCGCTCCAGCTCCTCCTGCGAAAAAGAAGTCAGCTGTCGCAAAATCCGTCGCAAAAGTTAAAGAAACTGTCAAGAAAGCTGCTGAGCCAAAGGCTACCAAAGCTACCAAAGCTGCTCCTGCATCAAAGACAAATGGATCTAAAGCAAAGACTGAAACTAAAGTCGAAGCTCCAGCTCCCTTGCCGCAAGTTAAAGCTTCTAAAGCTTCAGCTGCCACTCCAGCTGCCACTCCAGCTCCAGCTCCAGCTGCATCAACAAAAGCTGTAGTTGGTGAAACCATCGATCTTAAAGGATTCGGTGGAGAGATTGAAACGAACGAAGGTGAAAAGACTACACTTGAGAAACTTGTTTCCGAGAGTAAGAATGGTGTCGTAATTTTTACTTATCCTAAAGCTTCTACTCCAGGATGTAAGTATCCCACTCCTTCAATGTGCATCCATCTATCCATCCATCTCAACCCCATTTCCCATCTGCTCAACTCAATCTTTATACAATCACTAATTTCCTCAAGGCACAACCCAAGTCTGCGCTTTCCGCGACTCTCATCCTACCCTCCTCTTAACCGGCTACACCGTCTATGGTCTTTCAAAAGATTCTCCCAAGTCCAACACCACCTTTAAAACCAATCAAAAACTTCCTTATACACTTCTTTGTGACACAAAGTCTTCACTCATCTCTGCAATTGGCTTGAAAAATGCAAAGGGTACCACTAGAGGTGTGTTTGTCATTGACAAATCTGGAAAGGTGTTGGCTGCACAGGCTGGAAGTCCTAAAGGTACACTTGAGGTTGTAGAAGGATTGATTGGTGTTGAGAAAGAAGAAGTTGAGAAGGAAGAAGCTGCAATCGAAGGAGAAAAATAAACTGAAAAGGAAAATGAGAATGAAACTGCAGAAGAAGCAAAAGAGGAAGTTTCGCCAACCTCGGAGGAAAAACAACCCGAGGAACCAACAATCCCAGAAACAAATGGTACCAACGGGATCAACTCATCTGCATCAAAGGAAGATGTAGCCAAAGCAGAAGTTGCAGCCGATGTAGCCGATACAGCTGAAAAACTTGACGGCAAAGATTCCGAAGTTATAGCTGCTGAGACTTCTACATCTTGAGTATGGAGTTCTTTATTTGAGTTTGATTTTCAGGATGAATACGTGGTTGATGAATTCATTCATCTGCATTGCTACTACTTGCATTAACTCCTGTTCATTCACTGCATGCCCTGCATGTATGTATACATTTTCTTCTCATTTGATCTTCGGATTCTGATTTTGATTTTTGATGGGCATCAAAAGAAAGCGAGGTATGGCAATGAATGGATGGATTGCCAAAAAGCATGGAATCGTTTTGATTTGATTCAGTTGATCTATCTTATTTGCTTGTTGAATTGGATTTTAAGGATACTTATTCCAATACATCTTCATACCTCCTTCCACTTTCAATTCCTACATACTCTTTTCAACAACTTAGCCAACGGAAGGAAAGAAGTAGGGAAGGGAAAGATACTCATGTTCCTCTTTTGATTCTATTCAATTCGATTCAAATTTTCTTATGGTATGTATGGGCAGGTGCTATGGAGTGAGTTTGGGGTTTCTCTCTTTTTTCATTTTTGTTATGGGGAATGCGGGATAGGGTGCAAATAAGACAGACATTAAATACAACACAATATGATATGATATGGAGGATACTGGATATGAAAGATGGGTATGGTTTTATAAAATCGGATCGCATAGAACAGTATGGCTTAGGATATGATATCTGAATTCTAGGTTCTATTCTCTTCTATTTTATTCAATTTACTTTTGTGGATAGGGTTTATGTGTGTGTGTGTGTATCTGATGGTGATTTGGTGATTTTGATATTTGAATAGATATTAGTAAGTGAATAATGGATGATGAATGAATGATAAACATCTTTGCTGGATATGTTTCATCTATGTGTTTGTTCATTTATTTATGTATATATACATCATATTATACTAGGTATATTAGACTAGGTATCTATATCTACATCTATTAAGTAAATAGATAGATAGATTTGTTTATTTATATATATATACTTATGTACTTAGGTATACTCGTTTATATGAATTCAATTAGTTATTCAATTGGTTCTTTATATATATGTATATGTATATACACAGATATAATTGTTACGTCTTCTGTTTTTCTATTCATCTATTCTCCTGTTTAGTTGATTAGTTGTTTAGTTGCTCTCCTATTCATCTATTTGTTCATCTATTCATCTATTTGTTCATCTATATATCCTATCCATTCCATCCCAATCATCCCAGTCATCCATCTATCTATCCCGTCTATCTATCCATCCATTTACTAGATATATATAAGTATATACACATACTCTCTCTCTCTCCAATATTTCCAGAAGCAAGATTTCCAGAAGCAAGATCTCGAGATATCAGATGTGAGATATTAAATATTAAATAATAGATATTAGATACCCAACAAACCACAAATCCCGTATACATCAATACACTTCTCTCTACAATTCCTCCAACCAAACTTCACTATACGAAGAAATACCCCTCTATCTGGGTAGGTAGGTATACATTGTTTATTTAAAAAATCTCGTTGGTTCGGTAGCATAATAAAGACTTGATTTGATGTACTAAATCTTAGAATCAAATCTTGTAACGAGAATTTTCAAGCTTCGATTATTTTAATGTGATTTTCCCGGTAAATATGTGGTTTATGGGGTTGGGGGGGTTGGGGGGATGGGAGATGGGAGATGGAAGATGGGAGATATGAAGAGGAAAGAGGAAAGATATAGGATCTTGATACTTAAGATACAAGATATAAGACTCGAGACAGAAGATCCAAGATGCAAGACTTGAGACAGAAGACCCAAGATACAAAATTTAAAATGTAAGATTTAAGATGCAAGATTCAAGACCTTAAGACTTTGGATGCAAAATGGAAGATGGAAGATAGAGATGGAGATGGAAGATAGAGATAGAGATGTAAGATATAAGACTTATTAAGATGTTAGATGTAAAGAGTAAAAACTCAAGCTCTAATTGAGACTTGTGAATAAAATCGTATACTCCAATCTCCTTCTCCTTCTCCTTCTCCTTCTCCTTCTCCTTCTCCTTCTCCTTCTCCTTCTCCTTCTCCTTCTCCTT
>PQXJ01000442.1:0-31457 GCA_004786225.1 Botryotinia narcissicola | reverse complement strand
TGAGATGATATGAGATGAGATGGAAAGGTAAGATATAAGATGGATTGCTATGTATGAATTATATGCTCGGAGGAGGATAAAGAAAAGGAGAGGGGATTGCTTAGCTGCAAGGGGGAGGGATTGGATTGTGACGAGTACGACTATGAACACGATCACGACCACGACCGCGATGTGGATGAGGACGAAACGAAAACAAAAATAAAGACGAAAAATAATGCTGTCGGACTGCGACTGCTATGTATTGAGATATCGTGAGGGAGAGTGCGGACTAAAGTCCGGATGGTTGTGTGCTGGAATGTGCCGCGTGTTTGATGGTTGATATTGGGGGCTTGTATTGATCATCGGGACTGGGGAGTGAGAGCTGAAGTTTGGGCAATGATAATTGAGGAGATTGGTTGGAACGGTATGGGATAAGGGTGGTTAAAAATGATCGCAGATGATGAGTTTAGGGTGCGGTGCGATGGAGGGGTAGGTGTGATGGGTTCATTGGATAAGGAGATTGGGGGCAAGAAAGGGGTAGAGAATTGATGTTCGATGTTTGATGCCTGCCAATGAGAATGGGGTGCTGCGTGTGTTGCATTTGGAAGGAGGGAGAGTGGTGAATGAAGTGGTGGTTTGATGGGATGGAGTTAACCAAATAGTCTGCTTCCACGGCAGTGGCCTCCGGAGGGCTAGCGGAGCGTCATTCACCATCAGACCGCGAGATTTACCAAACAACGATGTACGACGATTGATCTCACATACGCATGTTACGAAATCCTTTGTCCTCATTCTCGTCCTAATATTCAACCTTCCACGTGTCCGACGTAGATAGTCAGATGCTTATATAGTCAGATGAACAGAGGGGCGTAAGGGTAGAGATTGTGCGGTGGAAAAGAGGAAGAAAAGCACTCAGAGTTCAAAGAAAGCAAGCTAATATCTTTTGTTTGAAAATTATAGAGAAATCTTCCAGCACGCGGTTTCAGACCCTCGGTTATGCTTTTGGCCATGGCTGGAGTTATGACATATGTATTCTGGAAATTATGAAAGGGTATTCGGGAACAGAAGTATGTATTGATTTTTTTTTTTGAGGTGTTTGAGGATTGGGGGGGATTTGTGTGTATGAGTATTCGATGGAAGGTTTCACTCCTGAGGGTTTTGATGAAATCCACGATATATCTTGGATGATTCAGAAATACAGTCCGAGGAGCTTGGATGTGACGTTGAACTATACATTCAAATATCAGGACGCCTTTTTCCCTCGTCAGACGATTCAAATGGATAATCCACTAACAAATATCAAACAGTGAACTTGCCCGTTAAAAAATGTTGTCTAGAATCCATTTGATCCCACTTTTGACAGCGGAAACCGATCGTGACCTTGTCAGAAGACATTGGGCTGATTTGAAGAGAGAAAAGGAATTGTTGGGTAGTGAGACTAGTCCATATAACAGTGATAGGTATGTTGCTTTGATTATCTATCTATGAAGAGTGTTAGGAATGGAGAAGGAGGGTGTTAAGAAGATGATGCTGATATTTTGGCATTATAGATACGTCAGACCTACATACGCAGTTACTCCTATTCAAGTCACCAAGGATTAAATTGGTGCAAGGAATGTTTGGGATGTTGAGATCTTGGAGGAGAGCAATTTTTGTGAGTGCAGTGGGCTGAAATGGACTTAGCTGAGCTATTGTTTCAGTCTCTGTTCGGTCTTCAGTCTATGGTAAAGGTTGAGCGAATTGGATGCATTTAGGATGATGCGAATGGGGAATGTAGATAGGTGATTGATTGAAATAAAAGTAGTAGATGGAAGGAGCGGCAGAGAAGAGTAAAATGAAAATGATATTTGAAAGTAAAACTAAAAATGTATCGACCATTTTGCTGGGTTATAGATTGCTGTTAGTAGGTGTGAGGTCTGAAAAGTTGCAGAAGGGGGGGGACGGAGGGAGAGTCTGGAAAGTTCCTGCGTCATGATGAATGGGTCTGAGATTTAGATTATATTGTATGATCTGAGAGCCCCGTAGAGAGTTCAAGAGATGGGAATGGCATGGCATAGGATGAGGTGAAATGGCATCTGAAGTGATAGAGGGGAAATGGAATGTAGAGATTCTGTGTTGATTTGAAGGTTTGAAATTGGGTTATGGGGTTGTTTGATTGATATTGGGTTTGGTGCCGACTGAGTCTTGGGGGAGGAAGAGGGGAAGTGGGAGAGGAAGGATAAAGAGTGGTGTGTTGTTTTTAGGGGTTGATTGGGTTGGATTGGGGTATGGTTCTGTGAGGTAAGCTTCCAAGGTTGGTGTTGTATGTGGAGGAGAGGTGAGGGATGGGATGAGATTAGATAGAATGGGGTTTACGACTGTTGCTTGCGGAGAGGTGAGGTGGGATATAGGGTAGATGGTAGGAGAAAAGAAGGGGAGGGCAGATGGAAGTAAAGGAGGAAAACAATACGATGGCATGCCCCGAGCCTTTTGAGATCTTGTTAAGCTGTGAAGTTGTTAAGTTATCAAGCTATGTAGATTTGAAGAATCTTTACATGATATGATCTACTATCTAGATACTCCCCTCTCCCCTTCCTATCTTTCGTGACGGTGCTGTAAAAGTATGAGGAATGGGGAAGGACGCGTGAAAGGAATTCGCTTCTCGAATACCGTTTGTACTTGTAGAATCTTTAACCTCTCGAGAATGATGCCTCTTTGTGGGTGGGTTGGACGGAGCTGTTGTCTATCGACACGTTGGTGGTAAGTTTGAAAATTAGTGAGATTTCGAGTTTTGGTTGATTATGCTAGAGTTTGGTAAAGGAGGGAAAATGTAAGAATGGCAACACAACTCAGTACAGAAACTAGATGCTAGGTATATTCATACTCGTAGGTGTGATCGAATTAGAGGGGTAGCGGGGTTGTTTTTGTACTTGGGATCTATTTTGAAATTCTGAAATGTTACGGAGAGATTTGAAGTACCATACATTTAAAACCAGAATTATGGATTAGAAGTATTTGTATGAATTAGACACTTTTGATTTTAATTCACACATTCTAATACAATTGTGTATTTATTGACGTGAATTAAAGGTTAGGTAATAGAGCGGGGTGAGCTTAAACACCTTCCCTTTATCGTTATCATTACATATCGCGAAATGACCTCACCTCACCTCACAATCTATATCTATATCCATCTCTACTCACAACTCGACCTTCGCTTCAACGTATTCACATCCCCTTTCCTTCCAAACCTCACACAGCAAAAAACACATAAACAAAAACTCACAAAATGGCCTTCCCCGAACCAAAACTACTCCGCGGCAACGACCCATCCGACATATCCTTCGCCAGCGAAACCTACTCCCTCAGCAGCGAACAAATCCACACGCTCCAATCGCGCAGCGCATCTGCCAAATCGACCGCCTACTGTCCGTACTCGAATTTCCGCGTCGGGTCTACGATTCTCACCCACGAGGGAAAATATATCGATGGCGCGAATGTGGAAAATGCAGCGTATCCGGTGGGAACCTGTGCGGAGAGAGTGGCGTTTGGGAAGGCGGTTACGGAGGGGCAGAGAGGGTTTAGGGCGATTGGCGTCGCGACCGATATTAGTCCGCCGGCGAGTCCGTGTGGGATGTGTAGACAGTTGTGAGTGTGGTTTTGTTTTTTTTTTGTTTTTTTGTTTGTTTTGTTTTGTTTTGGAGTTGGAGTTGGAGTTGGGGTTGGGTTTGCGTTTACGTTTGCGTGATGGGAGGTGTGGATATGGATGGGGGTTGGGAAATGGGAGGGATACAGGGAGGGGATGAAGGGAGCTCAGAGCTCAGAGCTGGGATCTATGAATTACGGGCTTGATGAAAGATACTTGGTTAAGAGAAACTGCTAATGTTTGTGGATAAATACAGTATCCGTGAATTCTGCGAGCTGGATATGCCAATCTTTATGTTTGACAAGAATGGGGATTTTATGTTTGCGAGATTAGGAGAGGTATGTGCTACGTTTTTTTTCGGACTTACTTCCTCCTAGTACACGCTTTTACTTGGGATTCTGTCTGGCCCAGAGGTTTGTTCGATATGTTAATGTGATATGGCACATCTAGCTCCTACCATTATCTTTTGGACCAGAAGCATTACCACCGAGGGAAAAGCTGGCTGAGATTGAGAGGTGATATGATGAAATGGTGATGAAGGGTAGTAAGATTGAGATGTGATAAGATTGGGAGGTACGTGCAGTAAATGCAAGTACTAGTTGTACATATTCCGTGATCATAATTTTGCCTGCCCAATATTGTGATATGGCAAGTGAAGTGTACAACTTGGAAAAGGATCGGCTGGTTAGGTTGCATTATGATATTTTGGTATCTGCGAGTATCCATTTACAAATTACTTCACCATCCCAATTGTCTTGTGTTTGACTCGAAAGTCTCCTTTTAAGCATAATGTCTTTTTGACCTTGTGCACATGTTTACTCTGTCCTGCTTGGTGCAAGAATTCTTGAACCATTGATTCTAGGATCGCTTCAAAATTCGGATATTTTGTACAAAATACGCAAGTTCATTGAGTATTTAAGGATTTGAATCTGTCATCTAGCTACTGTGCGTTTAGGGACCTTTCAGAGTAAAGGTGTCCGCAAACTTGATTCGTTCATCAGCCTATGTTTTTCTATTCATATTGGTTTTGTCTTCGCATTCAGGTTCACAGTCACACTCTGAAATCTTTGAAAAGGCCATTATCGTTGGGTTATGCTGCTATATTCATTCAATCTGCAATATAGCTAAGTTGCTGTGATGAACCATTTTTTCCAATCGTGGGTGGGTGTGATATTGCTGAGTTTTTATTTCATCAGAGGAAGCGAAAACCTGCCGCCAGTAGTCTACAATTAGTTGATGTAGACAGTCTTTCCTGGCACAGCAAGGTATGACTCGATTCCTGTTCCAGCATTCTGACTTCTAGCTACTCTGACGATTTGATTGTCGGCCCTATAATTCCAGGTGTCGCTTCCCCCATTGGCTTTAAGAGAAGTCCAGAGCTCGCTTCCGCCCTTTTGAAAATCGTTCCCGTGGTATGTGACACTGACGGAAACGTCAGAGGTGGAGTTGTTGATTACGGTGATGGTATTGGCACCCATTTTTCTATGGAGATGTTAGTACGGTTTGGTAGTCGATGTGTGATTTATCGTAGCTTACTAGAGGGTATTTGATGATGACTGGTTTGAAATTAGTCGGGAGGTTCGATAGTCGATGGCTAGATTTCAGATGTAAGCCAAGATATCTATCCAAGAAGGAGGAATATTACCTAGCAATGAAAGTTGCAAAAGATTTGTAGAATGGTGTTTGCTGTGAGGATCGTTTGAGTTTAAGAATTAGGTTCAATGCGAGGGATTCTGGAGTTTATATAGCTTCAATGGGTAGGGGAAATTGTGAAATCTCGCTTCAACAATGTACCAACTGATAGTCAGCATTCCTGCTTTGTTGAGTAGATGTCAGGCCACGCTATACACCACTATCAGCCAGCCATGAAGACATTTGCAAGTTACAGATTGAAAATCCTGCATGTCAATGAAACCTTCAATTCAACACCAAATAATGCAAACCGCCTATTTAACCATTCTTTTAATCTAAACAATTGCGATTTTGGCATTGTGCAGTAGCACTCTCCGGAGATCGTTCCTCCAATTGGCATCATTTCATCAAATGACCCACGTTCTTTCTTTAGCGTATTGCGATATTAAAGCTGATATGTAATGCTAATGATGCATGTAGCGTGATTGTCATTGTGACACTAATGCAAGTTATTGTATTCGGATCCGTCAAGAGTTTTCCCCGCACGCCACCACTCTGGTCCAGATGGTTACGGAAGGGTTTCGGGTAACGTCATCCTATCAATTCTTGTTTATTGTTCTATTCTTCATCGTAGTGTGATCTTCATGACTCGGTAGTACCTGCATGCTACCCTATATATTCTGTTACGCTGCCATTGCATCAGATGCTGGCTCGTGCGAATTATATCATTCTCGCTACCTTTCAGCTCTTGCACAAACGCCACAGTTTATCTTCTTACTACCACTCTAGATTGCGGTAATTGTTGGCGCCAGTTAGAGTGTGTCTCGCGCTGGATATTATCCCCTGTTTGTAACCGAGCATTGGTGGTTGAAGATCGCTACCTCTTTATCGATGTCACAATCATGCATCGTTTCTGATTTGTAACTCACACAGCAGATCACGCATTTAGTGCTCTCGATGATGCTATAATGCCTAGCTATTCTTGCAGGAACTTTGTGAGCAACGAGGGAGTTGTAGTTCTATTTGAGATGGCAATGGTATGAGGAATTGATTTCGTTGATATATTTTCTTGCTTTGCGGATTGTTTCTGATTCCATTTGCTGGTACTTTTTGAAGCTGCAATGGAAGATCTGTCTTGCTCATGTAATACTGGGTAGTTGGTACATTGACATTTCAACAAAGTGTTATGTACTTCGTTTCTTGATTTGGGTTTCGTGCAAATTTCTCGACAAATGCGAGGACTGGCACGTAATAGGCGTTACATGTGGTGTCTAGAGGTTCGGAATTAAGCGGCATCTTGCAGTGATAGTCAGTTTTGGGAGTAACTCCAATACCTAGGTAGCTGAGATTATGATATTTGGCTTGGAAGATATCAAGCATGATCTTCGGGAGACTTAGCGAAGGAAGATTTTAGACGGGAAACATTATCATTTTTTGAAGGTTGGGGATATAGAGATACACGACTTGGTATTTGGGGTGCGCCGATATGAGGTTTACTGAGCCTTGTCACTTTGTCAATTTGCTGAAGAATTCAACTTTCATGGATTTCGCAATCGATATCGGAACTTAGAGGAAGGAATTAAACACACTGCTTGCAATTGGCCTGCATTAACGATATGGATCAGGAGCGTGGAAGGATCTTGGAGGTAAATACGAAAACAAGAATGACTTGGGACAACTAAAGGGTGTTACTAATTCTTCTGTTAAAGAACAGTCGTTTGTGCATACTCTGTCTGCACCGATTCTAGTTTGTCCTAAATGATGAATGTGATCTCCCGGGGATCTTCGACAAAGCTGTTCTTGATTCGAGGGGAAGTTGAGGAGAACGGCTTCGCTACAGATGGAATATGAGTTATCTGCTTCGTATCAAAGTCGCAACACACTCTAAGTATCTGCTTTATGATGGATTCCCTATGTCTTATTAACATTCGATGTGTCTATCACGAGTCCTGAGATCATTGAATGGGGCGCAGCGGGTGATGAACTCTACTGGTAAAATGAAGTTAAACACTTCAAGTCAAACTGTACAACGAAGCCAAGTGCTGCAGTTGCTAACCTAACGAACTTAGCTCAATGAGCCGCGCCATCAGGATAGCCGTGGCGGGGTAATTTATCGTAACTTGAGTGGTTGATGCGTTGCTTTATACCATGACGCTAACCATGTGAAATATGGTGGGTGAAGCGGACCATGATGCTCGTCTACGAGTTTGTGTTCCGATAGTATGGACATCTATACTGAGGGGCTTGTTCGCAAATAGGGTAAAGTAATTGCGGGAACGCTTTGGGATTTTTGATTGGTATGTTGTATGAATGTTGATTCGGCTGACTTGAGCAGTAGGTTCAGTTCCAAATGATGTTCTCTCGTCCTCGTTGCGAGCGGGGTTTATGAGGGTAGAGTAGAAAGAATGAAGATGGGTGATGATTATAGTGTTTCAGAGAACATTTTTTCTCAGTGGAACAAATAGGTTGTGTGAGCATTCGGGAAGTATATTTGGAGTCTTTTCCTATTCCATTTATGACCCAGGACTTTTGAGAAGATAGATGGTACGAAGATTCAATTTACAAAAGTTCTACCAATTAAGTAAAACGATTCATGCTGGGATACATACAACTTTACATCCATTTACATTCTTCGCCGTCAACTTCCATTCGTCCTCCCAGTCTCTATCGTCACGACTTTCCAATCCCTTATACACCTGTGCAATCTTCGCCACGGTATACGCCGCTTCTACCAGTGCTTTCTGTTGTCCGACACAAGCCCGTGGTCCTCCACCAAATGGCATATATTCCCAAGAGGTTGGTTTGCAATTGACGGAATCCCATCGATCTGGGTTGAAAGATTCAACATCGTTTCCGAACACTTTCTCGTCACGATGTAGAACATATTGATTTGTATATATCGTTGTACCTTTAGGTGCGAAGATTGGAGATTTTCCGTTTGTACCCCCTCCTCTTGGTAATATTGTGTCGCGGAGAGCAATGTGGTTCATGATGGGGAATACAGGGTATATGCGAAGAGCTAGAGAGCTTGTTCATTAGTACACTGGTCTCCCTCCTAAATTTAACTGAAAATTTTAACTTACATTCACGCAGGATGTTCTGAAGAAAAACGTGATCTCGTATTAGATCGAATAATTGAAAAGACGCCACGAGGTCTAAATAATGTACCTCATCTCGGAGTCTTTCATAAATATCCGGATTGCGGGACAGAAGGAATAATGTGTTGCTGATCAAAACATACGTAGTACCTTGCGCTGCCATCATTCCCTGAATAATATTCTGATGATTCTCTATGCGATCATCAGTCTGCTTAGCGAGGCCTTCCAGAAGACTCTTTTGCAGTGGTGCATTTGAAATGTCTTTGTAGGCAGGTTCTTCCCGGGTTTTTTCTAACGCCTTATCAACTAAAACATCAATGTAATCACACACTTGCTTGTGAGCAACAGTTGTGAGTTATTTCGGGATCAGAAATTTGAAAGGACCTATCAAAAATGATAGTCCCATGCCAATTATAGATGTGTTGAAAGCATCAATGAATTCTGTTGCTTTACTCCTTTCACCTTCATTGCTGGTATCTGGGGAAATGCCTATCAGAAAGTTCAAGGATGTTTCTAAAAAATAATTCTGTCAGTATCTTTTCGCTTTAAATCTTACTGAAGTGCAGCACTTACAAGATTTGCTAGTAAAGGTTGCAGGTCAACAGTAGTACTCCTATCATCTAGAATGTTTTGCAGGAACTGTTCAACGGCAACTCTGTATGCAGATAGATCCGAGATATTCGACTTGCTAAAAGTTGGTCGTAGAAGAGCTCTGGCTTTTTCTCATGTATCTCCATCTGTGGTGATGAATCCACGACCACAAAAAGGTCCCATGACAGATAGTCTTGAGGGCTCATAGTCCCAATCGTCATGATTTGTTGAATAGATTGCTTGTATATTTTACGTGTCTATACTTCTCAATGTAGAAGTGCCAAAGTTGATGACTTCAAATTTCTCTCCATATTTCTTGTGGAGATTTGCTGAGAAAGTGATGTTTTGATGGCGTAGAGATTGTTGAATCTCTTGAAATCTCAGGTCAGTTCCGAATATTGGATCGAGATGGGGATAAGTGAGTGGAATATCACAATTGTATTGTTGTGCGGTTTTGTTTCTCGTGACTCGTTGGTTGGTAATGGTGTACAATAAAAAAGCTGAAGCCCCCACAAATATGGATAGGATGATGTGAAGCTTTGTAGAGAAAGTATTATCCGACCCGACGAAGATGGCGATGGTGAGTATGTCACGATGATATTTATTAATTTCAGAGGAATGAAAGATAACATCGTGTCTAGTGACTTGCAGTTTTGATTTTTCTACTTGGAGATAGCTAATCGTACTAATTCAACATCTAATGCAGTTGGTTCATGCATGTTGGTGGCACAATCATGATAGTCACCTTTCAGTTCTTGACCCACTGACTTATCACCACAGAATATTCAATATACATCTGCAGGATTAGAAGCATGACTATGTTTCTGTTGAGCCATGTCTTGTCATGCGTAGAAACTGCGCCACAGTGTATATCTATTGATGTGAGCTCTGATAGATAATGGGTGGGATGTTCTTTAATACCCTCGCAGTATTTCACTTCTTATGTCTCTCTCCTATTGCTAGTTGAACAGATAATGCAATTTTCTTGCAAAGATGATTGAATTGACGCATTGAGAAACAACCATACCATCTCGCATCTTTATTGTCGCTTGCTCCTCAACTTCCAATGTCCACGAAGACTAGAGCTGCTTGACGCCAGCGACTCTCCTAGATCAATAGCATCTTTCTGAAAAGATATGTGCGACTTTCTAGCATGGGAGTAATTAACCAGAGCAGACAAAATTTTGGCAAAATAGCCGTCTCGGATTCCTGTTATGTCTCCGAACTCCAGTCCTAAATTCTCTCTTCGTATCGTATATTATCATAAAACCCATTTCAAATTTCAAACACCACCCAGTCTCCTAGTTTTATAACTCTTACACGTGCCTCGAATGATGTTGATACTTCATGCACAACTCAATCTTACATGAGACCTCGTATGAGTCCTGACATAATATCTTACATGACATGCCATAATCAAACATACATCACTGCACACTTGACGTCTTTCACAGCACCCATAATACCCAGATTTTCTGTGACTCCTCTTTCACGTCTGAATTATTGTCGCATTCAAACCCACACATAATCTCCAAAAGCAAGATAAACTCGCATAAAAACCTATCCGTAACACAAAGCGCTACACAACGCAACACAAAACATAAGACTCGACCAATCCGACTCAACGGATACTTGTAACCCATCCACGTAAAGCATGCGCAGAAGCGCGATAAACGGGTTTGGACATTTTGACGGGTGTCACTGTACACTTGATGCAATGCTCCGTACTTGGAGTGAAGTCAAGTAACACTATAGATGGATTGAAGATTAGATTGCAGAAAGATGAGTAGAGTGAATAAGGAATGAGACATTAGGATTTGAGACATTCGCAATGTTTGCAACGTTTTTGTGAAATCGTGGATATAAATTTTTGTCTGCCTGTGTTAGGTAATCGGAAATCGGCATTTTTTTTTGGTCACTTGTAGAATCTTGATTGAAAATGGCTGATCAAAGTCAAAAATACATAAAGTTCACTGAAAACACTTCATCAAAACAAATGAACCAGTTTGAAAGATTGAGATATCATGTTTGTTATCATGACGTACCTAGGTAGGTACCCCGCAAAAGCTTGTTTGCGGGGTTTCCAGGTTAATAACTCATTGCAGATCTGAACATTGATAAAGATAACGCTGCACGCCTCGTATGGCCTGTGTGCGCGGCCCCCACAAAGCTTGTGTTTCCAAATAATCCTGGTGCCGTTTTCTATATGAGATTCGTCTCTCCTCTCACCCCTGCTAATTCCCATTTCACATGGCTTCATGCATATACGGTAGATGGCTCGCTGCCGCTGGTAATTTGCAATCTATCCAGTAACAACTAGGGAAGGGAATTTGCTTTTTATGGGCCAATGAGTATATCTGTCTCTTGCAATGAACCGTTAGATATGCCTATGATATCCAAAACAGAGAAAAAGCTTCCACACAAGCGATTCGCGATCATGTAACGTCATACTGGCAACGTATCTCATGGCTCAATCAAGATGATCACATTTTGGATACCCTATGAAGACCCGTTAACATATCTCCACATCGGTATGCTTCTTATTGTGTGGGCGATTGTCTCCAGAGAAATCAAGTACCAGATGATGTATATATTCGGTATGCCATATATTGCAACCAATCTGGTTTCTTGTTTCCTCTCATCTCTTTTGTCTATCATTTGCCGAACTTGCCCCCACAGATCTGGCGCAGATACAAACATAGATATAGATATGATGTCTCTTTCACCTTTTGTTTTCCTGTCATCATCTTTTTCATGTTCGAGATCTGGTTCTAAAAAGCGCTCAAGAATTAATTCAAGATTTCCATCAAATATTGCAGGACGAACCTCGTATACGATATATCGTGCAGAAAATTCTTCTCGTGAACAACTTCTTGTTCCTTCAGATCACAGAATCGCCGAACCTATTCAACGCTTCCAAGTATCACGTCGATCTTCACTTGGCCAAAATTGGCACTTGTCAGATCACTCGAAAGGCACCAAAACCGAGGCGAATAATTCAAGTAGGGAATTTGGGAGTTATTATCTGCTTGCAGTGACACCAAGACCTACTCCCTCAACGACAAGATCATTACCAGAAAAGAGACAGTCGATAAGAATGGCATCAAGATTTCCACCTTCTGATGAGGGGATGAACAATATTTCTGGGGAATCCTTTGGATCGGCAACAAAAGATGTACAGGGCGAACGACGCAGATCATATGGCATTGGTGGAGCGGGGAATATTCGTAGGTGATATTTGTTCTTTCTCCTCCGCTTGGATATAATGACATCTCAATAAGTTAATCTGACAGTCATAAACATATAGGTAAACCATCCGAGGTGATTTATACTCCGCGAGAGAGACGTAGATCTAGTGCCCTCAGTAGTCCCTCGATTTCTCCAACCATCTCTCCCGATACGAAGAAGGAAAACTTCTTGTCGTGGTTTGGAATAGGAATTGGCAAAAAGAGATGAGAAATAGTACTTGAAATACGTGAGAGCTATGCTTTGAAATGGAGGGAGAAGATAAGATGAGTAATTATAATGTCTGTGTTGACGATGATGGCGATGATGATGGATTATGGTGAGGGCAATTAAGCCAATAAATGGACGTTGAGTTTGGGATATACAATGGAAAATTGGCAATAAAAAAGGACAAGATGACAGCAGTGATTTTCCCAACTTGAAGGATTCATCAATTATGGAGTTGATTACTTTGAGATGCAGAACGAAGGTTCTTTTGACATAGCCTCATTAACAATTCGGAACCAACTCTGATCATGATTATAGACTATTGGTTTTGTGATGTTGATGGTTATTAAATGATTTGCCATGAGTAGTGTATCTGTCAATATCTGGAATATCTATATATGCATGGTTGTAACATGGCAAGGCATTTTCGTCCGGTTGCTAATATACGAATACGAGAGTTGTTGGTTTCCACTAGAAAGCCTGATCAACATAGCCTGAAGGTAGTTCAGCTCTTGAGGGGGAATCGAGGATGCTTCATAGCAAAAGAGATGAAGATGAATATGGAGGAACTGAAAGGAGGTGTATGTACCTAGGTAGGTAATGTTTTACAGTTTTATACATATAATCTATCTACATCGTATGCGATTTCCCGATTGACCTATGTTGTTGACTTCTCCACGTGACTCAATTTCGTAGCTGGACCAGATTATGTAAGCATGGAAGATTTGGGGATTCAATCCAGATCTTTTGCCACGCGGGTCTGCTTCTACTAGGTACTAAACCAAAACTGTCCGTGCCACCAACAACACTAGTACAGTACAGCCTCTCAGCAATGCAATACAATTGGTAGCTACCAGGTAGGTAGGTAATAAGGCGCAGGGAGGCTCGGTAGGTGGATGTTCAGGTGAATCATTCAAGGTTCCTCTATCCGAATTCGACCTCTTGAAGAAGAAACCGCCTCCATCTACTGCAATGCAAATACTTAGTCTATTTCTATTTCTATTGACCAGAACTGGTATCTTCATTGAAGTTCAACTTGGTATCATTTATTCTTAATCCATAATAAATAACGACGGCAACATCAAAATCTACAGCGGGAATTATTTTTATACCTGCAAACATCATTTCCCCGTTCATCGTAAGTTATACGCAGCGGCAACTGCTCTTTTGCCACTATACTTCTTATCAGAGCTATCAGATCAGATCACTAACTTCAATCCTTCTCATAGTATCAATACCATATCAGAAACTACACCTAAGATAACTTTTTCGGCTTGAGCATCTTTTGCTAGGTCGATCCTCACATTAATTACATTACCGAATCCCATACATCCCAGCCATGGGACCTGACTTGTGCCATCGAGCTTCATAGTCTCCTATCCACTTCGACTTTAAACAGCGATTTATCATATTCTTACTATTTCTTACCTGAAGATGAGTCCTCATCAGCAGACAGAAGTGCACGTACCTTGGGTGATTTCACTCCAATATGGAATCACTTAGGTGTCGATGCTACGAAAACTTGTCAAGATCCTGATGCTGAACCAAATGAGTCAGCACCATCTTCTTATGCTTCTGAAGGGCTCTTTTCTGATCTCAATAGTCTGCCATCTTCTGCGACGGATGATTCAGATATTCCGGATATCTACCAAGACTATGTTACAAAGACAAGAACGGTACGATGGAAAGATAAAGTTCGAGGTACGAAATCTCCGAAACTACAACAACAGGGGACACGAGCAAAGGCCAAGGAAGATTTGATATCTTTCCCGGAAAAGATTTCGATAGGGCAAATCTCTCAAACGAAAACAGATGTTAGATCTCCCTTGCTTGCAGATCGTCTTTTCAATATCCAATCATCGAGAGTACATAAACAGACACGGAGGCAGGTATTGTCTGATTCATGGACGGATGAGAATGAGAGTAGCGGACTTGAATCAGAGGTTGAAACACCTTCACGAACGAAATCTGCAAAGTACCTCAGCGATGGTCCTGTTATCTTCGATACCCTCGAAAATAAGAATACGGCCCTCAAAAAGGGCGTCATATATCCCCTTCACCATTTGACACACGAAGAAAAGAGATTCAGGATAGTTAAAAAGCTATCACACCAATTGAGGCTCGACGAAGCAGTCAGGTCTTCAAATAAAAAAGACATACATGTATTTGTTGATTTCAGCAACATTATAATTGGATTCCAGAACACTTTAAAAAGCGTACGACGATTTCCTGAGATTGAAAGGGTGGCTGAAAGTCCACTTTTCTCATATTGTTCACTGGCATCAATTCTTGAGAGAAACCGGCCTGTCGCTAAACGAATCTTGGTTGGATCCAGATCAAATAACAGAGACTCAGAACCTCATTTTGACGAGGCTGAGACGTGTGGCTACGAAACCAATGTTCTTAATAGGGTGTATAAAACAAGGGAGCACACAACGGAAAAAGCGCGAGGAGGACAAGGAAATGGATACCTCACTGGACAATCTAGTAAACCTGAAACTCCCATGTCACAATTCACAAAATCTGGACTTGTCGAGCAGGGCGTTGATGAAATATTACATATGAAAATGCTCGAAACTTTGGCCGATTACTCAATACCGTCAACCATTGTCTTGGCAACGGGAGATGGGGCCGAGGCCGAATACTCGGGAGGATTTTTTAAGAATGTGGAGAGGGCGCTTCTGAAAGGTTGGAACGTTGAACTGGTGGTTTGGAGCAGTGGTTTGAACCATGAATATAAAAAACGGTCGTTCCTCAATCGATGGGTAAAGCAATTTCGGCTTATTATGTTGGATGATTTCAGCGAGGAGTTACTGGCGATTTACAAGAAGGTCGAAACACCACTGACAACACTGGCGAAGAATTAATCTAGGAGCTTCGAGAAATCGACCTAGCATGATCTCATTTACCTCTCACATTCTTCGTAATAACATTGATGAAATTAGCGAAGGGTTATACAAAAACTCTACAGCGAGATAGAAATTATAGCACCTGCAAGCAATGAAACTTTTTGTGTTACTCAATGAGGAAGTCCATGAGCAAGTTTTGGATACTTGAGCTATGTGAAATCTTGGCATACTTGGTTGTTGACACCGGCCACAAGATACTCTGCCACTATTTTATATTTTTGCACAATTTCGAATTCGCATCAGCCTGATATTAAGCAGTTATGGAACTGGGGCTTCAGCTGAGTTAATTGCTGACTGTTATCCCATTCTAGGACTCTAAGATGTAATATTTTAGGCAAGTCAGCCCTGGAGCCACCACTCTTCACACCGAGCAATATCGATGCACTGCCATGATTTTTCTACATAATTCCCTCTCTTCCCTCGTCCTCGAGAGATAAATGTACCAATTAGTTTTGGTTTGTATCTTTGTGTAGTATACAATTATTCCTTCCGTTGCACCTTGTCATTTTTGACGGCACAAGACATCAATTTATAACCGCCTCATACTCTCTGTCTCTCCCACGAATGTTTACATTCATCTTCAATTTGCTCGTTCGGATTCTCAATCATTTCTTCAACATGCCGGGCATATTTCAAAAAGTTGAAAATATAATACATCATGGACAACAAGAGGCTCCACCGCCTAAACGCTTCCCCATTGAATGGAATCATGGAGTTCTCAAGGCAGAACTTCTTGCTCATTCTATCTTCGCTGGAGAACATGATCACAAAAAATTGAAAGAAGAATCCAATAAAGCTAAATTTGCCACGGGGACATATGTCGGGACCAAGAAAGCAGTTTCAGAAGTTTATTCTCTGGTCAACAAATCGTATGATTCTCCCAAAATACAATATCAAGAGTCAAGTCACTAATTAATGATAGATTCGCCTCTTTCTTCGACTTTCATCAATTGGAATCTCATCTTCCTACTGCCCCCATCTCCCTTGAAGAGAAGAAAGAACGCTTCCAATTCCAAACCCCCGGGTCGGACGGCTACCCCCCTCATCTAAGCCTTGAACCCAAAGTCGATTTTCTTCACTCTCTCAAAATCTTTCAACCAGAGCGACTCTTCGCCACAGCCCCCATAGTGCAAAAAGTGATTCCAGAAAAATTTCTCGATTTCGCCTACGATGAACCAAATCAACGCACATTCGCTCTTATCGAAAGTGTTAACCAAAAACTCTTTGACGAGAGAAGAGATATTGTAAAAGTAGCCAATATAGGTACGCGAAAAGATTGGTATAGTGACGAGGTATACGCGCAACAACAATTCACGGGGGTAAATCCGGTAACGATTAGAAAGGCCGGGAAGGAATGGATTCAAAGGTTCAAGGCGGCAGCTAGTGCGCAGGAGAAAAAAGATTGTTTGAGGGTTATTGAGGAGGGAGAGAGGCAGGGAGAATTGTATGTGCAGGATTGTAGCTACTTTCGTAAGTTTGCGGGGGTGGCACAGGGGGAGGATTTGAAGAGTGATGATGGGAAGAGGTTTGGATGTGCGAGTGTTAGTCTTTTTCAGTAAGTGTTGAGTTTCTTCTTTTTGACTTGCCTGTTTTTTTACATTTTGTTTCGTTTCATTGTATTGCGTTGAGTTACGTTTTTGCTTCTTCATCTCTTTGCAGAGTATGTCGAGCACAAGCATGAGCTGTAAGCTGTAAGCTTCATCTCGTAAGCGCCGTCATTTGCATAATCAATCCTGATTGGACAAAGTACGACATGTTTTTCGTATCTCCTACGTACATAAGCTGGAAAGTCTTCAGCCCTGCAGTCAGCCCAAGCCGCGCCGTTGAGCAAGGATGAAGAAAGTTACGTGGGGGCTAACCGTCATCTCTTCTCATTTCGCACTGAATTTCGTACCATGATAAAACAAAATCGTACTAACCCAAATAGTCTCCTCCCAAATGGCACTCTTCTTCCACTTGCAATAATCCTGGACTACCGTACCAATATCACCGATTCTCTCACTCTCTTCAACAAACGTAATTCCCCTTTGTCCCCCAAAACCCACGAAGCGATCGATTGGCCCTGGCGCTACGCAAAACAATGTGCCCAAGTATCCGACTGGCACGCCCACGAACTAGGTTCGCATCTCACCCACACCCATCTCATTGAAGAAGGAATCATCATCTCATCCCACCGCCACCTCCCTGAAACGCACCCCGTATTCCAACTCCTCGCCCCTCACTGGCTCAAAACCCTCCCCCTCAACGCCGCTGCAAGAGCAAGTCTCATCCCCGAAGTCATCGTGCACATCAATGGACTTCCCTCCAAAGGCAGTCTCCAAATGGTGCGCACGCAGTACGAAACCTTCGATTTCGTCGGCGGCTACATCCCGCACGATCTCGCCTCCCGCGGCTTTCCCCTCGCCGAACTCGACGCCCCCAAATTCCACAACTATGCCTACGCGCGCAACATGAAACATATTTGGTACACCCTCCGGCGTTTCGTATCCGGCATGCTGCGGTCTGCGTATCTCTCCGACGGAGCCGTCTCTTCCGACACGCAGCTCCAGAACTGGTGTCGCGAGATCCAGAGCGAAGAGGGAGCGAACATCTCTTCGTTCCCGACCCTCACCACCTTCGACCAACTCACAGATGCAGTCATAATGTGCATCCACATCGCCAGCACCCAACACACCGCCGTCAACTATCTGCAAGACTACTACCAAGCCTTCGTCCCGAACAAACCCTCCGCCCTCTTCGCCCCCCTGCCCTCCTCCCTCCACGAACTCGAATCCTACACGGAGAAACACCTCATTGATTCCCTGCCCGTGCGCGAACCGCGGTCCTGGCTCCTCGCGTCGCATCTCCCCTATCTGCTGAGTAGCGTGGTGGCAGACGATCAGTCGCTCCTGGAGTATGCGTTGAGCGTGCGGGGGGTGGCGGGGGGAAGTGATGGGACGGGCGAGAGGGAAGAGGTGGCGGGGAGGTTTTATGAGGAGTTGGTTGCGTTGGAGGGGACGGTTAATGAGATTGCGTTGGGGGTTTTGTATCGCGTGTTGGCGCCGGAGAGGTCGGCGGTGAGTATTCTGATTTGAGGGCTGCGTTTGGAATTGGTGTTGGGGCTGGGGGGTTGTGGGGAAGAGAGTGTTGAGATAGGCTGTGCTATACTATGTATATGACTGTTAAACTTTCCTGATATAGAACTTACAGATAGACCTTTAAACATGTAGATATAATCCAGTTATTATTCATCACTCATTATTCATCACACTCTGCACATACAATCAACATATACCAACAATAGGTAGACAAAACCCTCCTCCAATATACAAGCACAAACAATAACAAATTCCAAATAATTGTAATACTAATAATTCATTTCCGTACTTCCTAACTACTGCAAGCTAGCTACCAACTCCGCATACTAAATAACATCTGGCGTGCCTCCTCCGCCGACAAATCAGCTGCACCATCATACTTTTCAAAAGTATGAATACCCATGGTATCTCTTCCTGATAAAATCGTGCTGAATCATCTGTCCCGTTCTGCCCACCAAACTGCTCTTAAGACCAAGACGATCATGAAACTTAATGCACCTTGAATCAAATTCATTCCTCCAAAACGAAAAGTAAACAAGCAAGCTAATAAAAGCAAGCTACTCAACAAAATCCCTCATTTCAGGAAAGAGAAACACAAAAAGCTTTAAAACTCCCCACGCTCCATCTTAGCACTAAACCATCCATTTATTTGCCCCAGCTCAGAATCCTCAAAACAATCACTTAATAAGGACTGTTTACCACATCTTCTCTCCCCAACTTATATCTTCCACTATTGCTTCCTCCAATTCTCGCACTATCTCTTCTACCATTGCTCCATCCAACTTTATGTGGCGTTGCAATACTTTCTCTTGTTGGCTTCTTGAAGTTTTGTTTCGCTACCATATTGACTTCATTTGGCAATGCCACAATCACATTCTTATCACTACCGTATTTGAAGTTATCCGCCTTGACTTCTTCAGCATAACGTTTAATACTATAAGTATCCTTGCTGCCCCTCAAGATCTTCTTCATATTCCATGTTACGATGAAAGGACCAGTGGCGGTAATGATAGATGTTTCGGTAAGCCCCTCTCCGGTATTGAAACGAGCTGGAGTGAAAGAAAGAGGAACACCAGTTTCATGTTGGAATTGGGCGACGTGAGCTGGTGTAAGACCAAGACGACGAGGTTGAGGTTTCGAGTCTTTACCGAATGATCTTTCAAATCCGAGTTTGCCTTCGTTCTTACCATCCTTTTGGAGGGCATCAATGAGAAGAAGATAAGTGCGACAAGTAGCCAAGACCCAACGGCCATCAGCACTAACATCTAGACCAATGATAGGTTCACCAAGAGCTGGAATGTGAGTCTTTGCGTTGATGCCAAGACGATCGAACATACGGATGTCACCCTTGTTACTAGCGACGGCGATGTATCCTTTTTCTGTGGTAGCGGCAGCGGAGAAGTCATTCTTAGAAACGTATTGTTTGAGTTCAGAATCGACAAGTTTGTTGCCTGCAAGACGAGGATCGATACGATAAAGAGCATTTCGAGAAAGACCAAGGAATGTCTGCTCTCCTGTCATTTGAGAGAATTTGCTCTCCGGCGCAAAGGTGTTGACAGGTATATCATCATGAACTTTCCATTCGTCAACAATCTTTCCATACTCCAAATCCATTCTGTAAAGCGAATTTGGATTATTTCCATCTTGAAGAATCATGTTCGTATCCTCAGCGTGAAGCATAACTTTCTTTGGATTAAAGAGTTTGCCGTTTGGTGCTTGGACTTTTGAAATGTTGGTCGTGAACTCCAGATTGTTGTTAGGGGTATGTTTGAAGACACCAATCTTAGATCCTCTAACAACAAATGATCGATCGTGTTTGTATCCAACCGCAAGTTGTGAATTGACATTTCCATCATCGTCTTTAGTGACAACATCATCATCTTCTTCATCAGAGTCGTAATGTTCGCTTCTTTGTCCATCGTCTTGATCTTCCACTTCTTCTTCCTCTTCCTCTTCTTCCTCTTCGCCCTCGACAAAATCTGGAGCGTCCTCCATAGTAAGATCCTGGAATGCCTCGAGAACATATTCTCTGTCGTCCTCCTTACTATTGTTCCACTTGATTTCATTCAATTGTTCCCACAAAGCTTGCATCAAACCTTCCTGGAATCTTGTCACCATCTCTTGATCTTTAAATCGAAGAAGCCATGAATAAGCTTGATGATCGGCTGTATAGGCGTTGAAAATAAAGGAGAGGTATTCGAAATTGAAAATTGGATTAATGTCCGGAATCACAGCTTGACCCAACCAGTCTTTATCCTTGCTGCTAAGTTGCAACCAATATTGCCATTTTCCAACCTCGGTAACAGTTGCTGTAACCTCATCATCTTGCTTCAAAAACGTGCCAGAAATGAAGTCGAATAAATGTAATTCGGCAGTTTCCTCTGCCAACACAGAAATGGCCTCTGGGTGTTTAGCAACAGCTGGTGCCTTCGTTGGGCTCTTTTCAACCGGTGATGGACTTCTGGGTGGCGCCCTTGATCCTCTTGTAACAGGACTCATATTTTCCTTTAATGCAGAATTTGCCGTACTTCTAGTAACTGCGTGATCGATCGCTGGGAACGATTGTACCGGACTCAAACTTATAGGGCTCGTAGGCGGACTAGCGTGCGGAATTGGGTCTTCCTCCTCAAATGCAAACTTACTCAACTCCTCCTCGGTCGCGGTTAAATACTTTCTCCTGAATTTTCTCTCAAACTGACAATGAACAGCTGTAAGTTCGAATGATTGAACCTGACTATTCTCTATCGAAACGTCTCAAACAAATTTGTATAAATCGCCCGCGTCACCGCTCAAATCTCTCCAAGCAAGGACTTTTTCACCGCCTTCGCGAATTTCCGATCGGAAATGTAAACTTTCGTCTAGGAGGAATGTCTTCTCGTCGCGTTCCCCAGTCAAAGCTGCAGTGCCGTCTTCGTCGTCCGCAGCCTCGTCGTCCAATAATTCTTCCTCACCTTCTTCGTACGCTCTTTGAATCACAAGCTGATATTGAAAATCTTGCCCCGTTCTTCTGATCCTCGCAGCTGCGTCGCGGAATATAAGTTCGGAGTATCCTTTGGGTGATAGGGGTCGAACGAGATAAAGTTGGCCTTGAGGTAACTCGATCAAAGATTCTTTGGATGTATCACCAAAGATCAATTTACCGACTATTGTATGTGTTAGATGTTGTTCGCAAAAGAAGTTGTATATTTCGTTTGCGCTTTGCTTCTAAAAAGCTTGATTGAAGATCGAATGAGGGGTAAAGTGGAGGGGCGGACTATTTATTTACATACCATTTCTTAACATAAACATCCTGTTGACTTCGTTTGCAATCAATAAGGTGTATCTTTAAGCCCTATCCCTAAGCTCAAAAAAGATGATGTGCTAACTATTAAAAGAAGGTGGTATTGAAATTTAATTCTCAAAGAGAAGGGGGAAAGTGTTTCTTATATTTTTTTAGTATCACAAGGCAAAAAGAGCATGATGGTTGTGACAGGCAACTTCAAGCTGTATAGGTTCTCAGCCTCGCCTTATAAGCGAGGATGTCTAAAAACTAAGGCCATCGTCATCTTATCACTTTGTTGCATTCAATGAGAACCTTGAAGTTGATATTCAAAGAAAAGTTCGGAGTTTTAAAGAACTGAAATCCTGTTTTACTTTTGACTCATCCTCACCCTCACTCTGACTCTCACTCTCATAATTCATGTATTTATTCATTTATTTCTTGGAAATTTTTATCCTGTATAGTCACTGGTAACTTGATTTTGAAGTTTTGAGATGAATGACGCTCCACTGGCCCTCTGGGGGCCACTGCCGTGGAGGCAGACCATAAGGTTATAGAAAGAAAACGAAGTTTCATATCAAATGAGTATTGGGATGTACCCAACCTTTAGAGTGAGTGTATGCTGGATCATTAAAGCATTTCAAAACTACGCACACGCAATATAACACAACTATCATAAGTCTTCAAGCCCTCCCAAATATACTCTTACGACACGAAGGAAAGCGTGCCTCTACTGCTTCTTCTTCTTCATGTCACGGCGGAGATGCAGATTAGACGAACTACCTAGGATTTGTTTACATACACTTTCTTAATGTGAACACAAGTAATCTATCCATCTCTCTTCGCATTGAAAACCAATCTCGCGAAACCCATAACCAACCCTACCTATCTCCATTCCATCTACAATGAAAGTGTCAAACCCTAGAAATAGACTATCTCACCATAAAACTCCAGATATCTACCTCGTAATTCAATTCAATGAAAAAGAAAGACACCCAAGCCAATTCCCAATTTCTTTCTCTACTCTACCTGCAATCTACAGGAAGGCAGAAACGTCATGCTCCCGTCACTCCTTTCATCAAAGCAACGCCACAATTATGGCTGTGTAAGACAGTACACCTCCAGGGCTGCAGTCTCAATGGAACCCACCTGGGCTCCTGCAGTGTAGGGATCCATACCTACAAACGGAATTCACCGTAGGTATCAACCAAAACACCTCCAACCCCCCAACCAATCACCCCCACGCATCCTCGGAACCGGAAAAACTCACCTTCCCCTCTCAAAATTATAATTAATTATACCACAGTACAATTCGATCGAGCTATCCCAATTCCCAATCACCAATCCCCAGACAAGACAAGATAAGATGCCGCCCATCCAGAAAGCAGTCAAAGCAGCTGCCCACGCCTCGCGGCAAATAAACGCCGTCGTCGTATCGAGCGGTCTCATGGAAAAAACCGTCAAAGTAAGAATCGGAACCCAAGTATGGAACGAGCATTTGCAAAAGGTATTTCCCCCCTCCCCTTCTATTTCCCCCCATAACCAAACTAACTCTCTCCCCCTCCCAGAAATTCAACTCCAAAACGCACCTCCTAGTCCACGATCCCCGCTCCTCCCTCACAACCGGCGACATCATAACCATCACCCCAGGACACCGCACCTCGAAAACCGTCCACCACGTCGTCTCCTCCATCATCGCACCCTTCGGCCGTCCCATTTCCGAGCGCCCACCCATCCCCACGGCCGAAGAGCGCATTGCCGAGCGCGAGCGCAAATTGATGGCGAAGCATATTCGCAAGGGGAGTTGGAGTCGCTGGGGCTTTGAGCGGGATCCGAGGGGGATAGAAGGGAGTGAGTGGTTTGTGGAGGGGTTTGCGGAGGGGAAGAAGGGAAAGGAAGAGGTGATTCAGGCCGAGGAGTTGGCGAATGGGAATGGTGAGGAAGTAAGGTTTGTGTAGGTAGTCAAAAAGGAAAATGGATGGGGATATGGGTGCATATGCAAAATTTGGCGTTCAAGGTGTATCACTTATCCGTGTACAGGAAGTGCATGACGATGGGATTGTATCATAAATATCATGTATAAAAAATGACATGGGGAATGAACGCATCCAGTAATGTTTCTATTGCGTACGTTAAGGTATGTATCATAATGGCAATCAACCCAGCTTTTATCACGCAGGACTCCATGCTCAAGACGCTGAACTCCCGATCCCGCCTATGCCCTCCAGCCATCAAGAACCTTTCCATGCACCTCCCGGATTCCTGAAACCCATGACCCTATTGTATACCGAGCCCCAAATCCATCCAAAAGCTAAAATATTGATACACTAAGTCATATACAAATACACATGCCATTCCATTATTGTTTTGACAATGACCTTAACCTCCACGTTCACCAAACTCCCTTGCCCAATCCTCAAATTCTTGTAGTCCTTGCTTGCTTACACTTGGTCTAATATTAACCAAACTAGCTTGAAAGTCTTCAATTTGCATTGGTCGAATATCATCCATGGTCATTTCCAAAAGCTTTTCTCCGAGAGATCGTAGAGGTCCCATAGCCGCATCTTTGGCCAATGCTGTAATGTCAGATCCCGAAAATCCTATTTATTGTTAGAAATATTCAACAACGAACTCAACAGAACTTACCATCGGTCAATTTGACCAAATGATCGATATCATCTTCTTTCAATCCATGCTTTTGATGTCCCAATAAAGTATGTAATTGCTTGGCTCTAGTCTCATCCTCAGGTAAAGGAATATACTGCCTTCTTACGAACCTTCGTCTGGCAGCTTCGTCAATTGCCTAAGGCAAATTCGTTGCAGCAAGTACTAGTACTCGACTAGCATCTCCCCTTTCCTTTTCCTTGTCTGTTTGTTCCCTACCAGCGGCAGCTCTTTGTAAATCACTCCACTGAATCAGAAATTCGGTCTTGATACGCCTTGTGGCTTCATGCTCTCCTCCAGATCGTGCAGAAAGAAGAGAGTCGATTTCATCGACGAAAATGATACTTGGTGCTAGTGCTTTTGCAAGAGAAAACAATGCTCGGACAAGTTTTTCAGACTCACCCAAGAACTTGCTTGTCAAACTACTAGCTGAGATGGAGAAGAAAGTCGATTTCGACTCGGTGGCGACCGCTCTTGCTAACATAGTTTTACCAGTACCCGGGGGACCAAACAATAGCATTCCACGAGCTGGTTCGCGAAGGCCCATAAATAAGTCTGGTCGTAGGAATGGATAAACAACGGCTTCTTTTAGCGTATTCTTGGCAACATCCAGCCCAGCAACATCATCCCAGTGTACCTCATCACCTTGAACTACAATCTCATTAAAAATTTGTTTAGCGGCCCCTTCATCAACCCCTTTCGGCAAGTTCTTCATGAGATGTTTGACTTTCTCCTCCCATGCACTCTTGACCCTATCCGTGGCAGAGTCATTAGACTCTTCAGACGTTGGGGTTGTAGGATCGACAAGTATTGGCGACACCACCTGCTTTTGCTTTCTTTTAGGCCGAGTTCGCAATTCTTCATTACTGGTATCATCATTCGCGCTCTGAGACGAAGTATCATCTCCGTGTACTCGCCTAGGTTCCTTCCCTCGTGACTTTTTGCTATCATCTACACGTCTTGGTGAGGAGGTGTTTGCAGATACTGGTTTTCTTTGTAAGCGATTTGATGAAGTTGAAAGTTCGGCATTCGAAGCTACTCTAGGAGCTGGTCTCCTACGTTGAGGTACCGGTAGGTTGTCTGGGTTGCCTTTCTTTGCAATTGTATCGGGATACTCTTGGAGGTAAGTCGGATATTTTAATGGTTCAAATTTACCTGGTGTTCTTGAGTGGGGTGGAGGTGGCGGAGGGCCCTTCTTAAGCTGTGAGAATACTGTAGCAGAACTTTCGGTTGGTCGTGGTTGTGACGATGGGTGGTCGAAATTAGGCTCAACAGGTTGCGGTATAAGTGGAGAATCAAGTCCAATCATGTCTTTCATGGTGGCAGTGGTGAGAGAATGTCCAGCAACGGCACCTGATTGACCTGGATCTGCTGGAGGGAAAGGATAACCGTTCGATTGACCTGTAGCCCCGACCAAATCGTTCAAGCCTGTCAATAATTCTGGTGGAGATTTTCGCGGCGGTCGTACATCTGGCACTAGAGTTCTTGTTGTGCTATCAAATCTGACTGGATGCGGAGGCACTTGCTTCCCTTTAAATGGATCTGAAAAGCTGGGCTTCTCTCCAGGTAAATTCGTTGTGCTACTGTCAGTCTCTGGATCTTGCGAACGGCCCAGTTTGTCCTTAGCTTTCCCTTTTCTGCCCATTGTATTCCATGCCAGGGTAGCAGCTTTATTCGTTATAGGATTCTCGTCTTTCTTTTTGTTTGACCGAGAGCTTTTACTTTTCTTGGAATCACCAGATCTTAATGTTTGAAGCATTGTTCTTGCTCCTTTTTCGGGGCTAGGACTTCTTGATTCTTTTGACATTTTATGTTGTGGTGCAGGAACTGATGGATGAGATGTTGGAGCTGGCGGCCTCGATGATGCTGTTTGTAATGCAATCGAAGAACTTGACATACTTCTCCCACCGCCAACAACCGCCATCTCTGAGCTATTTTTTGGGGCCATCGAAGGTCGTTGTGGTAACGGAGGCGGGGTAGGTTTTGGCAGACCATCGTAATTGACCGCGGGAATTGTACCCTCCCCGATTGTATTACTCATACCTGTTATAGCAGGGCGTTGAGAATCCGAGGAAGCGCGTGAAGACTTCAAAAAGGATTTGAGCCTTCCACTACCACTGCCGCTGCTAGTTTCTCCCGGTGGTGTCTTTTCTCCATTGTTCTTCTCTTCCCGCGAGGCTTTGAGCGCTTCTAATAAATCGACACGTTCTTTGCATTGCATTTCCATCGACCTCAGACTATCCTTCAAAGCCTTTTCGGTTTCTGATTTGGGTGTATAGCCTGCGGGAACTCGATATGCATTATGATAATAGATTTGATCGAGAGCCGACCGCCATGATCTTAAAGCTTCTGCCTCATTACCCTGTATAAAATAAAGTCATTTGTACCTTATCTTTCCAACCTCAAATGTCTCCGAGTGAAGATGCGTGTCTTTACTAACCTGCCCTTCGAAATATACAGCCGTCGAACATATTAAATAACATTCATCGTATGTCTTTTGCAGCGATGAAGATTGCTTGCTTCGCATCATGACAGAGTTTCTCGTTCGTGCAATAGTTCATTAATATCGTCGTTGGTCGAAATTGTATTAGAGAGTATTTTATCAATAATAATGGTACAGTTGTTGATATTATGAGGTCTCGTGTGTCTCTGGTCGTTCGTAATCGATAACTGATATGTCCGATGTAGAAGTTTAAATCATGTGTTTCCCTTTGCGGATAAGGCTCGAGGCTGTGACGTAGGTAAGATGCGAATGTTGGGGACCGGATTTTCCAGATGAATTTATTAATGTTATTGCGAGTACCGGTATGATTATTCCATTTGAACACCACGCATCTATTATTCTTTACCTGGGTAATTTGACTCTCAGATGGACTCGAAAATTACCTGCATGAGTGTATAAAAAAGTTGAGAAATTCTTCACATCTAGTCGCGTTTGTTTGTTGGTTGGTACCTACTTGTATCCATCAAGATTGATTCATGCCAGCATGCCAGGAAAATCCTAAAGAAAAATGGCGCCAATGTGTATGTACGAGGATCAATTTAGGGTTGCATTGAGTGGGCTATCGCTGCCGATCTTACGATATCCGACGATAGAGGGGCATGGACGGCGGTCCCCAAGAGAGATATCAGACTCGATTCTTTCTACTCGATTACACACTTTAGGACACTTTAGAAGAGAGGAATCAATCAGGATTTCACTGATAGAAGCCGACATTCAATGTATCAATTGATTCCTCCAACAGATTCGAATTCTACCTTATTCTTGCCCAGATTGATTCTCCATGACAATTTTCATTCTTCGTACACAAGATTCCATCCAATCAATTTTATATTTATTTTATAGGGATTGTCGGTACCGGTATTGAACCTGGAAGGATTACGAGCATCAACAGCGCGTCGACCTTACTCAAATAGGTGTAAAATACGTTACGCTAGTAAATTCCCGTTTCCATTTCGCCATTTTTATCAAGTTGTAATGTCCAGGTTCAATTCGTGATCATCGACCGCAGTCTAACTTTAGCCGATTGATTCCGCTGAACATCTACTTGTCATGAGGTTAACGACAGGTTGCAATAGAGATTGGATATGGACATGTCTCCTGACAGAAAACAGTGGATTACTAAGATGATTCTGGAAATTATCTGGAAAGTAATCGGCTCGCAGTATGTCCCCTTGAAATCTTAAGCTGCCAATATAATCTAGGCAGTCATTACTTATAACGCCACAGAGCAACTGTCCTCTCAGGGTCAAACCAGAGGTATGCTACTTCAAAAGAACTATGGGTTTCGGTTGCACAGGCTGCTCACGCAAAACATTAAACTGCGATATATTTGAGAAGGTAGTGATTTGTTCGCAGATGTAGCATTCTAGCTCGCTATGGAGCTTTATGTACCTTGGCGAGCACTACCTCCAAGAATACTTGTCAGGTACGAGTATACAATTTGAAGATCGTTACAAGCTATGTCCTCCCGATGATGTCACCCTCTTTGACCATGGTACCAACCTCCCTCGTAGATATCCTTTTGAGTCTCCTCGGCCAAGCTTCTCCTACATCTCTATTTAATCGATTGACCCACGATGAAGCACCACGTTGGCGCGTGAAGAGGTTGTCGAGTCGTTCACCCCTTTGTTGGTGGTGAAATTTCAGGGGGGGGCTGTGGCCTGGTGTACACGCTATGTATGCTGTGAAATATCTTTCGAGATGGATAGCAGGTCTGTCACTACTACATACCCACTATCGTTACAATGCATTGCGTGTAGCTATCTGATGGTGTATTAGAGTTGTCAATGATGTACCTTACTAGACAGATGGGAGGGTTTTGCAAAGGAGGAAAAGACTAGAACTGTGATGTATCTCCCTCCGATACCTTGATGATAGTAGGAAGATTGCTCACGACCTTCACCTGTTTGCTCTGTCAAGCCCTTTCCAATCCACTACGATTTGAAAGACTTTGGTACAGAACAAGGCTAACGGTCAACATTGAAATTGACAGTGCCGCTATCCGGCTGGTTTGAAATCGGATTTTGACAGGTTCAATACCATGAAAAGAATATGTGCTGATAAATGTAGACAGATTTCTGGCAAAGTTCGAAGCAAGTCGTGATCTCACATTGTAGATAATGCTCTGTAACGCAGATGAGGTAGGACAAGTCAAGTAGGGTGGTTAAACCAATATAATTTAACTCACATTTCTCAGGTCAAAAGTATTGACCAAGTACTCGATACGAAACAAGTGCAGGATGTAACATCGCATTGCTTCATGACTGAAAATGTATGGATGTGGGTACTGTTTGCTACATTAACCAAAGTACAGCATGTATCTTCCCGCTTACTTGGGACGAGATCCCGAGATATCAAGATAAGTTCGAAGGTCTACGATCCCCAAAAGTTGAGGACCTAGGAAATGGAAGACGCTTCTGTAAGTCACAACAGATATGATACGAAGTTTAGTAGACAAGATCAATGTCTCGAAAGGAGAATATGTTTTATCTTTTTCCTCTTTATTGAACTATCTTTTTCCCAGAAGATGCGTGGTTCGAAGGTCTTAGAAATCCACTTTCAACCTTGGATTACCATGACGGGAAGGTGCATCTTCTCGTTTGAAGTTTATTCAGTACTTGAGATTGCACCACCTCACTTTTTTCTCATTCCGCTTCAATCATAAATTTCACTCACCCTTCACTTGGTTGTTCAAATTCTATTCTCGGGCATGGAATAAGTCCTCCTTCAGTTATTACGACTCACCGGCGCGTCGCATTCTCTCCTTCAACAAATCGTCACTTGAGTCCATTTGATTATTTTTCGCCGAATCGATCTTTTTCAGCTACCACTATGATACACATTCGCTCTTTTCCCTTCACTGTTCTCTGCATCGGTATTCTCCTCTTCATCGTCTTCCTCAATACATCCACGCCTTCCTACTTAACACACTATTCGTCCGACCTTCTCCAAAAATACAGACCAGTTGGAACAGTCCATGGATCCTCCGATATTTCAAATAGCACACTTGGTTTTCAAAAGATCTTTGCAGTGAGCTTACCGGAACGAAGTGATAAAAGAGATGCTCTCACGTTGATTAGTAGTTTGACAGGATTCAACATCGAATGGGTAGATGGAGTGAAGGGGGAAGCAGTCTCTGATAAAGCTGTACCATATGGCGCTGATAGAGTGAAGTTATGGGAATCAAATTTGGGCAGTTGGAGGGGGCACATGAATGCTGTTCGGAGGTATGTCTTTGTTTCATTGATATTCACCTCTTTCTAATCGGCATGTAAGCTAACGCGCATTCTGTCCGTTTAGAATTGTGGAACAAAATCTCACAAGTTCACTAATCTTTGAAGATGACATGGATTGGGACACCCGTTTAAAATCTCAACTCCTTACCTTCGCGGCCGTTTCCAAATTTATTCAATATTCCTCCAATACTCCCTCAAATCTTGTTTCTCCCTATGGCGATGACTGGGATTTACTTTGGCTTGGTCATTGCGGCGAGGTATTCCCCGAAACCCTCGATGAATACAAGTCGCTTTCACCCTCCTCTCCTGAAATCGCACATCTCTCCCGCAAATATATTATAACCTCCGATCCTACTGTCCCACCTCCCATGCATTTTAAAGGATTCCAAAATGCCACAAAAGACCCCTACACACGATGGGTTCACATCAGTGGAGGTCCTATCTGTACCTTCGCATATGCGCTGAGTCAACAAGGCGCGAGAAAAGTGCTATGGGACTTAAGTGTGGATAAATTAGCAGGACCGTTTGACAATGCATTAGCAGGACTGTGTAGATGGGGACGGGATCCGAAGAGATTGGGAATGAAATGTATAAGTGTTACGCCGGGGCTTTTTCAACATCATAAAGCCAGAGGTTGGGTAGGTGGAGATTCGGATATCCAAAAGGTTGGAAGTACGAAGGAGGATGTGAGAGAAAAGGGGGTCACGGAAAATGTGGTTTGGAGTGCAAGGATGAATGTAAGGGAAATGTTGATGGGGGAAAGAATTAAGGAGCAGTGGGGTGATGAGGTGGGAAGATAGATGGATGAATAAAGAGATGAAATGTGGAAAGACTAGAATACTTATATAGGGATATAGATTGGTCGAATGAATGTACTAATATTTGACTTTGTTTTCAAGCCCGGGGAAAGAGATTGGCGTCTACTCGTACATATGTCATGAGTGGATGTGAGGGTGAACTTGATATATAGATAAATGAACTCGAATATTACGACATACGCTTCGAATGCGACATATATAGCATAAACTGAACAATAAAAACTTCGTAATCACCTAAAATTCATGTTTGCATCTATACCCCACATCAAACATCTTCACTCTCACTCACCGAAAGCATTGTATTGAAATCAATTAGGAGCTTTCCATTTAACGAGTAAATCAATAATACTGTTAATACCTTCATCATTTCTATTCTCATACTGTGCTCATCTTTGCTTTGCCGCTAGCTGATTATTTTTTTTGTCGGGTATATTGATCTCGGATTATGTCGTGTCGTGTTGTGTTGTGTTGTCTTGTCTTAATTGATTTATTCCCCTGTTTTTGGTATCTTGAGTTTCGTTCTATTTTCAAGTTTTGAACTGCGCTATGATTTTTAGAGTCTGTTGGGATTGTTGGGGTTAAGTTTCAGGATTGGTGGTGAGGTAGGGAGAAG
>PQXJ01000441.1:0-31504 GCA_004786225.1 Botryotinia narcissicola | reverse complement strand
TATTATCTATTGTAAGCTAGTACTTAATATAGGGTAGCGCTAGCGCGACGCTAGCTAATACAGTGCCCTCTTTGATCACATGATCGATGTCCTGACAGTAAGAGATCGATTTAGATAGTCGTCTGAGTGCATGAGACGCCGTATAGCTCATAGACTATATCATAAGATGTGTTCAACTTGCTTTGGCCAAATACAACTGCAAGAGCTGCATGCATTCAATGAGATAGACTGCTCTTTACTTCGAGCAAGACATGAAAGTCGATAGATTACCAATCTTCATCTTTATCACCAATTTCCCATTTCACCTATCTGCATACAATCCAAATTCGAGACTCGAGAAGTACACTCCATCGAATCTCGAACTCAATTCGGAGAAACACATATTGAAATTCAACTGCAGACACGTAGGACCTGTAGCATGGATTGAGGGCTGCTCCATAAAAGTGAAAGGTGAGTATATGTTTATTAATTTTACCCCTCTCTGAATTCACTTTCTTCTCCTCTCTTTTTGCTTGATTTTACTATTATTCTTTTAGAGAATTTTCAAGATATTCCTTTATCTCACTTTACCAATTTTCCCCTAATCTTTCACTCTCCACCGGTCTCGCGGGCAAAATTGCAAGTCTCGAAACTTTCAATCTGGAACATTCCATATCTACAATCCGGGGATAAAGCATCAGCATTGCAGAGAATAAGATTCAACGCACTACACACGATAAAACCCCACCCAAGTGCCACTTCAAGAGTTCATATAAACCCATGTCGTTGCACTACCTTCCTAGCGCCGGCTTGAAAGCTCGCGATGATATTAGGTATGCTGCACTGCTTGTCGGATCCAGTCTCTTGATTTAGTTATCGAAAGTCAAACTCATGGATTTTATACTTACCAATCATAGTTATCGAGTGCCTCCTGCCCTTCAGGTCAAGGAAGCTTTTGTAGCAGCAGATGAAGACAAGCTTACTGACGGACAACGAGGCATCCTCAAGGACTTCGTGGCCCGTAAGCATAAGAAGTTGGTATGCATAGCCCGTCTTCTATTTGTGGTTGATACCTGCTTGAATGCTAATCAATAACATAGGACAAAATCATTAAAGCGCAGGATCTAGCCCTCAAAGACGTCGAACCAGGTTGTCGAGCACTTGCGGCCGTACTGAAAGACGTTTTAGCAAAAAAGGAAGCAGCAAGGATAGAGAATAAGGCGCGAGATATCAATGGTTATGAAGTGGTAGTTGCTGTCATAGAGCCGGCACTCCGTTCCCAGAAACTGGCCCGCAATGAATTCCTGGTAAAGAGATCAATCGCAAATGCTCAAAAGACGTTGTTGGAAAGACACGAGGGAAACAGCTTCAGATCCAAATCACGCTCTAGAATATATGCTACTCAACGCGAAGCCAGTGGCACTCTCGAATTCTCACCAAGAAAGGATTGGAAGGCCGCACATGTAGTGACGGATATATATGGCATCTTGCGCCGAGAGAGCTTGCATTGGATCAATGCTGCTGTAATCACCGCAGAAGAAGTTATAGAGGTTGATTCCCTATGAGTGCGGGTCCTGTTTATACACTTTACTGACTTTCCACGACAGTATCTCAAAGTACCAGAACGATCAGTCGAGGCTATCAAGGACGTGAAGCGCTATGCTAGAGTAGACCCTGAATATGCAGAGCCAGAGGAAACTCAACGCTGGAGAACAGACCATTTGTTCGATGCCAATATTAAGAACGAAAGACAATGGAAGGCACTGAGCTGGCAAGCATATCGTGAGCTATTGGAAGATTCTGACTCCGAATATGATATCTTGGATGAGCACCTTGGCCACTATGATGGCTGTATTGATTGTTATGATTGTGAAGACCTGATCAAAACTAATTATGATCCATGAAGTCTCATCAGCCGACTTTCACTAACGTCATCAATAAGTTATTTGCCTGAGCTCATATCTTTCGATTCGTGCAACATACATATCAGGTTGGACAGGATGCGTTACTATTTCATTTCGGAACCAAGTCATAGGTATCGCTTCACTTGTCATTACTGGAGGGAATTATAATATATAGCTCCCAAAAAGTATGAGTTTAGATGAATTTGTTGTCTACTCACTTGAGCAGAATCACATCAAAAATCAAACCCCTCAAAGCCCACAAGCGGCTCCTCTCTTGTGGGCTCTATGATCCACAGTTGAAGTAGACTGACTTGAGCCAAATACGCTTTATCAAAACTTACTAGGTAGCTAATGGGAACGTGTATGTGGGAGACGCATTTTGATCAATCAAATACAAGGCCATTGAATAATGGTTGTGTTGGCTTGTAAGGAAGGGCCTTGATCAAAAACAAATGATATCTTGAAGTCTTTAACTTTGGTTGATTGGATGGAGTGTGCACGAGCCATACCTATGTATTTGTAGGTTGTTAGATCACAAACTATTACTTATTATTGCAATTTTTTGCAAAAGTTATTTCTATTATGTCATTAGCATTAAGGACACAGGAAAATTTCAAAGAGAGATTTGAGACTCACAAAATTCAAAAGAATAAGCTAGCAAGTCCCAGTTTCGATCTGGGGACCTCCGGGTTATGAGCCCGGCGCGCTTCCACTGCGCCAACTTGCTTGTTGCTTGTTGCTTGTTTGATATGTGGAAGGGACGGTTTTGACAATATACACCAACTAAATCGTTGATTTAAGCTATAATTGTTCGCTACCCGACCATCTACCAACTGTTATCCATAGTTAACCTTCGATATCCAAATCAACCTCGGAACCTTTAAAACATTTCAAACTTGATCTTGTTGTTGCTCAAAATGCAATTAGATGTCAGGCTATTACAGCGTTCTCTCTTTCCTTATCTATCGCTAAATATTGTCTAAGATACATTATACTTCGCCGAGAGCATGATATCTTTCGAGTATCTCATGAATCTCTACTAACCAGACAAACCTTAGAATGGAATAATCATATTATAAAATAACCATATTCCAACTACACAATTAGATACTTGATTTACACCTGCACAATCATGGCACCCCCAGCACTAACAATACGGAATCTCTCTACGACTCGACTCGAATTGAAATCACTGGAACGATTCGAATTTGCAGAAGGGAAAGCTAGCGGGGTAAATATCACCAGAATAACCAGAAGTCTTACTGGGTTTATGTACCTTAACAGCACTCCAACCTCACCACAATTAGCAGAAAAAGCCGAAAGCTTCAGTCGTCAAGATGTTTCAATACCAATTGCTCCTTTTGAAACCAAAGTTACAGATGTAGAACCCCAAGGAAACCAAATCCTGCGATTGACATTCGAGACAAATGGCGAACGATATCGAATTGATACCCCAACCCCATTGCATCGCTCAACCGTTCTCACACCTCTCTCGCACAATCCCACCTACGAATTTACAGGTGTATATCTACCTAAGTTTCGTTTTCTCGCAATCTTCTCCTCAGCCAAATTAGCATCATGGATGTCCAATCTCAAAGACGAAACTCCCTTAGCCGCTCTCAGTATACCCGGTTCACACAATTCCCCAACGTACCACGCCGCATTACCTTCCGTACGTTGTCAAGCTGTTAGTGTGAAGGAGCAACTCAATAATGGTATTCGTTTCCTCGATATACGAGTTCAACCACAGGATCCCAATGATCCTGCTGCAGAGGGTCTAATTCTCGTTCATAGCGCTTTTCCGGTTTCCCTTATGGGCCACAAATACTTTCGAGATTTGGTTAACCATGTGAAAGTATTTCTGGATGCGAATCCTACGGAAACAGTCATAATGTCTATAAAAAGAGAAGGTGTTGGAAAGGCTACGGATCAACAGCTTAGTCAAATTCTCAACCATCATTATACTCAGGACTCGACTCGCTGGTTCACGGGCAATCGCATTCCAGCTCTAGGAGAAGTTCGCGGGAAGATTGTTGTTATACGTCGCTTCGGCCTAGACGACTCCTTAAAAGGCGAGAACGATGGAACAGGTTTATATATCGACGCAGAAAGTTGGCCAGACAACTGTGCAGACGGTGTATGTACTATTGGAGAAATCCGAGTACAAGACTTCTACGAGGTTGCGGAGTCTTCAAATATCGAGAAGAAGATTGGATATTCCACAGATCAGCTCGAGAGAGCTGCTAAAACCGTTGCCGTGCTGTCTGAAAATATGGGTGTCGCTAGCGCCGAATCGGCAAAACAACCATTCTTCATGAATTTCTTGAGTGCCTCGAACTTTTGGAGAGCGAACTGTTGGCCAGACAAGATTTCAGAAAAGGTTAACCCCGTGATCGTTGATTATCTATGCAGAAAGCATAGTGAAACAACTTCCAGTGAGCAGCCAGATAGTGCAAGTATAGGTGATGGTAGTACGGGAATTGTGGTTTGTGATTGGGTCGGAATAGATGGGGACTGGGACTTGGTGAGGTGTATCTTGGCAATGAATGCAAAGCTGGAGCTTAGAGAGAAAGATCGTCCTTCAGATCCCCCTTCATAGACGAGAAATAGACCAGAGATGGTTATGATTTCAAGATTTACGATGCAAATGGTCCATAAAACAATATGCCGTTTTTACAGATATAATACATTCCGTTACATGCTTATTCATTATTTGATTGGATTTACTCCTTAGGAGTTTCCTCAGAAGGTCCCTTTGCTTCATCTTCCAGCATCGACCTTCTACCTTCAACGGTGAAGTATAGACTCTTTTCATCGCTCTCCAAAGTATTCGTAATCCCACCACCCATACCTTGTAACATAGCCACCAATTGGCCTCGTAAACCGTCCAGACCGCCCTCGATGCTTCCAACCCATTTGGTACCATCAACGTCAAACACTTTACCCTCTACTCTCGCTCCTAGTAACAATAACTTTTGTAACCCACTTTGAACTGTAGGATCATGCCACCCTGGATTCGCCCTCTTTTTAGGAGCAGGTAATAATGGAGCGCTGGGTGACAAAATGGTCAAAGCCGTTTTCATATGTTGCGGCGAGACACCAGGGAAAGTTAGAAGTACAACTGGACCAGCCAATAACGGTGACAGATCATGGGCATTCCTAATTTTCCTATCCGAAATAGCTTCATGAGCCGCGCTCGAAAGAGTATGTGTCAACCCATCGCCCTTTGCATTTACAATTGGTAAAGTCGCAGAAGAAGGCGTTGCTGGATCTGTGGGATCTAACTTGGAAACTTGGGAATCAGGTTTATAGAATTCGACGATGCGGAGAGCGGCGGCGAGAATTCCTGTTTGTACTATTTCGAGTTTGATACCATCTGCGAGATTGAGGTGGGGCTGGCCTTCTGCCTCGCGGGCTGCATCAACTTTGCGGAGGGCAATAGCGAGTTCGCGCCGGATGGCTACCCACTCCATAGCTTTGAGGTTATTGTGTTGGAAGAGGAGCATGAGGGGTGTTGAGCGAAGTAGTGAAGCATATTTTCTAAGGAGTTGAGATTTGCGGAACTCGGGAGGCTTGTAGGATGGTGGTTGGGTTGAGGGAAAGCTAGATATGGGAGAAGATGCTCTAGTCATTTGCTCGTGCGAAGCAGCTGGCGTGAACGCTGCTGCCGCAGTGGCATATTGTCGATTTCGGAGGGGAGTCCTTTTACATCGGAGGATGGAGGCTATTGCCTTTGACGGCGTATGTATTCGTGGACGCATTCTATGAATATCGATTAGTCTGAACAATCGCCAGTATCATTTATGTGACACAATTAGCTGTACATACCTGTGAAAAAGTCTTGTTGGACAAATGTATGCGGGCATATAATTTAGATGGACGAGCTTGAGTAATTCTAAAGAGGACTAGCGCGCTTTTTCTTGCTGCCTTAAGTATAAGGCGAACAATGTAAGTTCATTGCGGTGACTCAAAATGAAAGGGTGTCTTCTACCTTAGCCGGGACCCGAGTGTTACAAAGAATATTGAAAAGGTCATCGAGGAGAATATCCATCTTCCTGTGACAGCCAAATTGAGTTTCACAAGTCTTTGTTAAAATAAAAAAAGTAGTCATGGCTGCTCCAACGGAGCACAATGCATACGCACCTTCCCCTAGGGACATTTCGATCACGCCCCTACTCAAACGACTGTGGCCTTCACCTGGAGAGAATAATGTCACGGCATCAGAAATTGCTTCAGCAATCTCACACATTTTCACGGATTCATTATCTCCAGTCCAAACAGGTGCTTTACTCACATGTTTGCATTTTACTGGATGGGATCGAAAAGCAGATGTTCTTGCAAAATGCGCCGAAGCTATGAGAGAAGCTGCTTCACCAGTTGACAAAGAAGCTCTAGACAAAGTTGTCGCGTCTGTTGGAAGATCAGAAGGTGGCTATAAGGGAGGATTGGTATGTTTTCACAGGTTATTATGTTGAAATCGATTTGGATTTATTTTCTGATGCATGTTTAGTGCGATATCGTTGGAACTGGAGGAGATTCGCATCACACTTTTAACATTTCAACCACTTCTTCTATTTTGGCTTCATCTTTTTTTCTTCTAAGTAAGCATGGAAATAGAGCATCTACTTCAAAGTCAGGATCAGCAGATCTCCTCAGCTGTACTTTACCTTCGGCACCAAACTTATCAGCGGTGACATCTGAAACTATCACTAAAGTTTACGAAAAAAGTAATTACGCTTTTCTTTTCGCACCAGTCTTCCATCCTGGTATGAAATATGTTGCTCCTATCCGAAGGGAGCTCGGTTGGAGAACGATCTTCAACCTGATGGGCCCCCTTGCCAACCCCGTCGAGTGCAGCATTGAAGCCCGACTTTTGGGAGTTGCTCGACGAGATATTGGGCCTGTCTTTGCAGATGCCCTTAAGATGAGCGGTGCCAAAAAGGCCATGGTTGTTTGTGGAGAAGAAGACCTCGATGAAATCAGTTGTGCAGGACGGACATTCTGCTGGAGATTAATGGAATCTTCTGATGATGATGATGTGAAAATTGAGAGCTTCACAATTTGTGCTGCTGATTTTGGACTTCCATCACATGACCTCAAGGACGTCTCACCAGGGAAGGAACCTCATGAGAATGCTGCAATTTTAATGAATCTACTTCAAGACAAATTACCAGACAATGACCCAATCCTGGAATTTGTTCTCATGAACACTGCAGCCTTGTTTGTCGTCTCGGGTATTTGTGATGCAGATACTAGTGATATGGGCCACGGGGATGATGGAAAGGTTATCACTGAGAGGGGACCTGGTGGGGGAAGATGGAAGGAAGGCGTAAGAAGAGCTCGATGGGCTATTAAGAGTGGCGAGGCCTTCAGACAATGGAGACAATTTGTCGAAGTTACCAAGACATTTTAGATCTGAAAGACCAAATTTGACAGATATATTTGGAGAAGATCAATGTTAGATATGTATGATTATGATATACGCACGGCGGTTGGACTGAACTAACAAGTATTGGGAATCCAAAAAATGGAATGAAAAAGTTCTTGATATACCTATTCAACCATTCATTTCAAACGCATTAAAAATGGGCATGAAAATAGTTCTGGAATATGATCTTAATTGTTGGGGATCTATAACAATGGATCCACAAATGTGTAACTTGACTACCTGGTACTATTAGTAATCTCGTAACTTTCCCCATTTTATCAATCCATGGATACTGATGATGGTAATGTGACTCGGGTGTCAACGGCATTCCGAACAATCTCCATTATGACACATTTCTAAGCTTCTTAGTCAATCACGAAGCCAAATGATTGGGGGAAAATATACCTTCTTATGGAAACTTAGATAGAGAAGGGGCTCGAGGGGGGTAATTTCATTGCTGTTTTTAGTAATTAAATTGACTTGATGCCCTTGTTGAAACTTGTTGACCTCCACGTTTCTCTCCCCTCAACCCCCACCAAAGGTAGATACTAGATACTAGTTACTAGGTAATTGGTACGAGAACGAGTATGTATCCTTGAATTCTGTCACTGTCCCGAAGTCGCTCTCAATTCAGATACCAAGGTAAGTAATAAGTAGGTACTAGGTACGAAGACAGGTAGGTAGGACGTATCCACAAGTATCATAAGTTCAAGCTTTATTTCTTAGTCTACGAGTCTACTCGTACCTAGTACATCAATCATTTAAGTACATCTTACTTGTTCTCTTCTATCGTATAAAGTCTAGTCATCGTAGTATCTCCAGATCTTCTATGAAGCATCTTCTTCCTTACCTTCGACAATCCAGAAGTCTTATCGGAAGCAATCTACGTCCAATCTCATCATCATCATCATCATCATCATCACCATCATTAAGGAGGGGCAGCTATTTACCCCACCACAAAATACCTCTTAACTTCCACCCCTCCATTCTTTCTTGTCCTACTCAAACATCTTCCATTTTCACAATGAGCAAACCTCAGATTCTTTTGTTAGGCGAGATTGACCAGTAAGCCACATTGCAGTTTCCAATCGTAGAATCCTTTCTAATTGAGATATCCTTTTAATAGTGCCAAAAAGGAATGGAGCGAACTTTCCAACATTGGTGAACTCATCGAACCCAAGGCACGATCCCGTCAAGAATTCATAGAAGAGTGTAAAAATGGCGTCTACGATAAAGTCGTGGCTGTATACAGAACTTTCACCAGTGTCGCTATTACAGGTTTGATTGATGAGGAATTAATCAGTGTACTACCAAAGGGTTTGAAGTTCATTGCTCACAATGGTAATAAAAAGGATCTTCGAACACCAGAGAAAATGGCGAGGCTAATACGTGGCCTTAGGAGCGGGATATGACCAAATTGATGTACATGCATGCACTAAACACGATATCCGTGTTTCTAACGTTCCAACTGCCGTTGATGATGCTACTGCCGATACCTATATGTTTCTCATTTTGGGAGCATTGAGAGGATTCAATACCTGTTCGTATTCAATCTGACCACCCCCAGAATATTATTATTAACATCCAATAGCAATGATGGCTCTACGAAAGAACCACTGGAAGGGCTCCCCAGCACCACCTCTTGGTCACGACCCTCAAGGAAAAGTTCTTGGTATCTTAGGAATGGGTGGTATCGGACGAAATCTCATGAAGAAGGCAACTGCTTTTGGCATGTCTGTTCAATATCACAACCGTACTAAGCTTTCGGAAGAATTGAGTGGAGGTGCTAAATACGTCAGCTTCGATGAGTTACTGGCTACCAGTGATGTTCTGTCCTTGAACTTACCTTTGAACGTAAGTTTCACTTCAAGCACCACTCAAAAGTTCCCTGTTAACAGAATCATAGAAAAACACTCGTCACATTATCTCCACCGAGGAATTCAAGAAGATGAAGAAGGGCGTTGTTATCACCAATACCGCTAGAGGTGCAGTTATGAATGAAGATGCCCTGGTAAAGGCACTCGAATCTGGTCAAGTTTGGTCAGCAGGTCTAGACGTTTTCGAAGAGGAGCCAAAGGTTCATCAAGGATTGATTGACAACCCACATGTCATGTTGGTACCACACATGGGAACAGTAAGTTACAGGTCCTTCTTAGTCGAGTTTTAAATCATATTGAAACTAACATTTTGTCAAAAGTGGACTGTGGAGACTCAAACCAAGATGGAGGTCTGGTGTATTGATAACGTAAGAAGCGCTATCGAGAAGGGTAAGTTGATGAGCCCAGTAGGAGAGCAAAAGGATATGTAGATAGGTATTAGAGGAAATAATATAGAAATTTGGGATTGCTACCTTTAAAATTTGTTTTGAAGTGTTCACTGTGTCGATTTACTCGGTCTATTGCAATTTCAACTTTGGATATTATTGGCTCCAATCATTTGGTAGAATTTCATTGACTTTTTGATTGATGTCATTGCTTTCTACATATAGACAGTATTTTTGAAACTCTATTAGATTATTTCAATTCATGAATTTTGTCTACAATCACTGGGTACAGACTTACTGTGACGATCCTGGAGTGAGCTCCTCTGCCTTAAGCTCTGAATGTATGTATTGCGGGATATTGGGAAACATGGTACTATGGAATTCATATAAGTAATCGGTACAGAAAGAGCTTCTCCCGCCTCCCTACTAACGCAAGTGCGTACCCGAAATGGACACTTTAGAGGAGACTAGGCATCCTACTCAATACATGGGACATTTGATACCGTGTATCTAAGAACTCAAAAGTTTCAAGAGTTCCATCAAATACACCATCTAGAAACAGCAGTTCTTCGAATCTGAAATTTAAGACGTGTTGGAAGATGTTCGCTAATATAGGGGATTATGAGCTGTGCGTTGTGTTGTGACTGCGGATTGCGAAGACACATAGTTGATGAATCTGAAGAGATTAATCTTGTTTGATAATTCCTATTCCTATGTACGTTAGTATCATCATCACAATCATTTATTGCCATTTCCTTATTGCGGATGAGTCGATATGGGTATGTAAGGATGTGTAGCTGAACACACTCTCTTATTATGTGCATCAAAGACAACAAATTACGGCCAGAACTATACGTTTGTATATGAATATGTACCTATATGTATCTACCAACAAGAGCAAACCCGCACAACTCCCCTCCAGAAACTACAAATACCGCAGTACATTTATCACACACATCAAAACAAAACAAAGTCGATTAAGCTTCTCACTTCTCACTTCCCACTTCTCACATCAATTAATATACCATATCCGACCACGCACCACCTACAGGCCACAGATACAATGCGGTAATACGAGCACAGCATTCCCACTGCAAGACAATAACGCATTCGAGATGGTCCACGTGTATCTCGTTATCCACAATACTCACTTTCATACTCGTGTATCTCTCTACCTACGATATCAGCGCCAACGATAAGACAAGGAATGGCAATAGTAGTCACAAACATAGATGGTCCATACCAATATCACATCCAGCCCTCAATATGACAATATGACAAAATAACTCACTCACTCACTCACTCACTCACTCACTCACTCACTCACAAACTGGTAACCATCTTCAATACCCGCCTACCCACCTACCTACCCCAGCACCAAACCATCCAAAGTTCCAAATAACCCAAGAGAGCGCGCATCAAGAAATCAAGTATCACTTCAAAATCTTCCCAGATCCGTATCGTAACGTGATTCTCACGACCCCAGATTCTCATTTACCCGAGTCATGCCTTCAGCCCCCACATCATCCAACGAATCGTGGCGTCCAACGTGCTACTACCAAGGAACTTGCTTGGGTCTTTTGCCATTCGAACGGCCTATGAGTACCATCCGACCCTCAGATATCAGCCATGCAAATCCAGGTTTCCAAGCAAAAAGTCTCATACATAATCTTCGACTTGACTGACTCGGAACTACACTCACTTTATGTTGGAATTATTCCATAGATCAAAAGCATACACGATAAGGGTTACTAAACTCTATGCAAATGGCATTTGTAACATCAATATTATCAAAAATTATTTTCTAATGTGAGATCAATTCCGGACTAGACTACCTTGATCTTCCATCTAACTTCTGCTTTTTCTATACCATGCTGCACACAAGAGATGGCAAGAAACAGAACGTAGAAGATGGATGACACCAGAAAAACGCACGCAAAAAAAGACAAAGAGGAAGCCCCGTGGAATCATAGCTGAAACGAGATTCCTAGCCATAAGAAGACGTAAGAGCTTAAATCATCATACATTTACCTCCCTTGCTCCTCTCATTTATTTGGACCGCTGAAGACACAAGAATAAGTTTGAGAGATGCACCAATGACAAATTTGGAGGAGCGGTGGAGATATGAACGTTTTGATTGGTTTTGTAGTATCTTGCAAACACAATCGTGGTATAAAGGTTGAGGATCGATGTTGTACTTAGTTGTGACCAGTCTTGCGGAGAGTCGTTGCGAGCCATTCCAATCCCTCGTAAAGACCATCTCCAGATGTAGCGCAAGTAGATTGAATGTACTGAAAACATGTTAGCGATAGATCCATTGTAGCTACTCAATATACATACCCAGGCGCGTTGTCTCAAGCTGTGGAGACCCAATTTATCTGTGATTTCTGCGGCATTCATGGCGTTCTAAAGACATACGTTAGTCATCGGTTTCTAATGTCGAATCTCAATGTACTGACTGGCAAATCTTGTTTGTTGGCAAAGACCAAAAGGATGGCGTCTCTGAGCTCGTCCTCGTTCAACATTCTCTGCAATTCCTCACGAGCCTCGACCACACGATCACGATCGTTGCTGTCTACAACGAAAATGATACCCTGGGTGTTTTGAAAGTAATGTCTCCACAGAGGTCTGATCTTATCTTGTCCACCAACATCCCACACGGTAAATTGGATATTCTTGTACTCGACAGTCTCGACATTGAAACCTACAAGACAAAAGTTAATGATGATCTCTCGGTTTGCCGATGATAAGAGAATCGATGAAGGGATACATACCGATGGTTGGGATAGTTGTGACGATTTCACCAAGCTTGAGCTTATACAGAATTGTAGTTTTACCAGCAGCATCCAAACCGACCATCAAGATTCTCATCTCCTTCTTTCCCCAGAGACGATCAAATAACTTCGAGAATGTCAAACCCATGATTGCGGCTTAACAATTGTGTATGAGGGTGGATATGTATTTGGTGTTGTGCTTGGAAAATGATTCTAATCGGGAAGCACAGATATTAGCGACTGCGCGATAGATGCAACTTTTTTATATGACTATGAATTAAAAGGACAGTTTCTTGGTGGAGCCACTTGTCGGTGTGAGATCCTTGATCGAATATAGAATAGGCTGCCGTTCTGGACAAAGGACACCTGCGTTTCTGGCATCTTTCTGGAAGGAAGTTCTTTTTGGGAATGGATTGTATCGGTGAATGGGCACGCGCTGCGCGCCGTTGAAGAAGACTTGCCACACTTTCAAGGGGCTTCCAAGAAGGCTATCTGGATAGATGAAGATATTACTGGAATGGAATAACATCGTACTTACAAATTTCCCTTTCGATTAATGAGATCAATAGAATGACCGAGTGGAGATGGAATTGAAGTTATTAGCGAGATGGTTTTTGGAATGAACAAAAAGATGGGGTGGATGTGCTTGGGAAGGTGGTGAGTGAGACTGAGAGAACTTTAGAAGGACAGCGGCGGGCGGTGATTCTCTGTTCTTTCGGAAATTTGACGCTAAAGTGATTACTCTAGCCTATCAGAGTCCCAAATAAGTTTAACGTTCCAGATTTTTAAGGCTGCGGTGCTTTTTATCGATTGAACGATCTGGCAATAATTGGATTTGATATGGATCCCAAGGTCATCTGAGAAAAGGGAGCTGGCGATATTGAGATCAATTGATGGTCTACTTGTGAAAGAGGGAGAATAATACGAAGCAATCAATCAATCAATCAATCAATCTCACCACTCTTTGATTGTGAATCAATTACATTACATTTCCTTCTTAGTACAACAAGATCTGGTGAATTATTCGCACCGTACTCTCTCTCTCTCTCTCGTCAAGCAGTTACTCGAGACTCATCTCACGGTTTACACTACGGATCTTCTTCCAACTTCACCAATCCACCTTGTTATTTAATCACACAAACAACATGCGATTCTCAACTCCCGCATCCCTTTTGACAATTGGCAGTCTCTTTGGAGCTGCTGTTGCTCACAACATTCAACTCGCAGCTCATGGCAGAGAGTGCTTTCACGAACAACTTCACAAAGACGACAAGATGACGGTTACGTTCCAAGTTGGAGATAGGGAGTTTGGCAGTGCTGGCAATTTGGATATCGACTTTTGGGTGAGTAAGGCTGGAGTCATGTTGGAACATATTGGCGTATTTCTAGAAAGGCTCTGGGACTAACTGGATTTGAAATGCAGATCCAAAACCCCGCCAACGGGTACGAGGCACACGAACGAGCTGTATCTAATGGAGATCACTCATTCACTGCCAACCATGACGGCAAATACCTATACTGCTTCAGCAACGAGCATTGGTCGGCATCTAGCAAGGATGTATCCTTCAATGTTCACGGCATCGTCTATGTACCAGAGGCAGAAGCTCCATCGGATCCTTTAGAGGCAGAAGGTAGCTGAATGTACTTTCCTCTCCAAACATTTGAAGCTTACAACAGATATAGTTCGTCAATTGTCTGACCTCCTTGCTCAAGTCAAGGACGAACAATCATACATTGTTTTGCGCGAGAGAACCCATCGTAATACAGCAGAGAGCACAAACGGCAGGGTCAAGTGGTGGAGTATCTTCCAGATGGGAGTCTTGGTTGGCGAAGGTATCTTCCAAGTTTGGTGGTTGAAACGATTCTTCGAGGTAAAGAGCCACAGTACCGAACGCTACGGCGTTTTGAGCCGGTAGCTGATTGACTTGCGTAGGTCAAACGCGTTGTTTAAGAGTGCGCATCAAGCATGTTTCGTTCAACCAGTTCGGCATAACTTCTGCAATCGATGGAGCATACTTTTGGGAAATTGCAACAGCTATGTATTATCAGTATTCGATCCGAATTTCCGACTGAAGCTTTCTATATCTCTTGCGCGTCAATATGAGATACTGGGTAGCATACCCCTTTACTGACATTCAACTCTTCTTCATACCGAGACAATCTCATAGGGCAGGAAATGGAAAATCTTTTGCCCAAAATATCACACATCGAAGTCACCCATCATATCATATGATCCACTTCTTAATTTCATGGAATATCAACTAATGTTCATCCCAAATCAAAGCCCTACCGGCTAAATTGTAATGCTACTTGTCCCTGGTATCATTCGTGCAGATTTTTGACCCGGAACGTATTCGGATTCGTACTCGTATGTTCTATTTACCCACGCCGCAACCCTTCCCGTGATTTTATATCTTGCAACGTGATGCCAAGAAATTGGGTAATACTTCGGCAGCGTCTTTGTGTATCGTTTCATTATCAGTGCCGATATTTCTCATCGTACAATGACACGAAGCACAACACTGTCTCATACCGATATTCGGTAACTATGCCATGCATTCAAAACTGTATTCCAGAAGGAATCTTTTGACGACAGATATCTTGCAGATCTGGAGGGCTTGCTCCTTTTTGAGTCTTTTTGGAGCGAGCTCCCCCCCTTGAGCTGAAGTAACAGAACCATCATCCATGGTTCGATCGCAATGGCCAGAATGTTTGTATGCACTGCTGCACTGTAAGGGAGGGTCGAGAATAGCTCGAGATTCATTCAAAATATGTATATCATTGGTTGTTTATAACCGACCCTGTCAGCTCTTATCCTAAAAGGCTTCTTTTCTCCGGAAAGCTAATGAGCCGATGCGATTCCTGGACAGGAATTGGATCAATTGACATGGGGAGTGTAGGTTATCAAATTAAGCGGAAGATATATGTTTTTCCCTATACTTTGGTGACTTTTCTCTTAATAGTCTCATATCTCGTTCGTAAGATTCGACACTTGATAAATCGCCACCAACCCTCCTCTTCTTCACGATCATTTTTGTATCACTTTCGTACCATTTCTGGAAGCTTTTGGATCCAATGTCAAATGTCAAATCAAGCATCTTGACAAGATCCATTTTAAATTCGACTGTCGAATAGAATTCAAAGTCGCAAACGATTTCTGGGGTAAACACGAGGTTTAGGGTCCACATCTCCAATCATGCCGGACATACAGACGGAACAACTCGCTCAGCCTGCTGCGCCAACACTAGGAACTACCAACCATTCAGACAAGCATGGCGAACATAAATCGACATCGCCATTACCTGACGTAGCACCTACTATTGGTGGTGTTGGCGTGGTATATGAGGACAGTGTGAAGGCAGATGCAGCTGCTACATCTTTTAAACATCATCCAAGTGAACTCTCAGACCCGGAGAAAGACTTGCATGAAAATGCGTCCGCAGGAATCGGTGCACCCATAAAGCACAATGGGGAGAAAGGGGGAGTTTTAGAAGGGACAGAAGAATCAAACGAAGAAGATGATGACGAGAACCATTACATATCTGGTGTGCCACTGGCACTCTTGACTTTTGGTCTTTGCATGGCTACGTTTACTGTGGCGCTGGATAATACTAGTAAGCTTTCAAATTTGATATATTCATCTTGATGTGGGACATCGAACCTTTGGCATCAATACTGTTCGATACTCAATTGTTTCCTTTAACGGAACACCTGCTTTAAGTTTCCTCAGCTTCATCAGCATGAATTGTCTACCATTTGCTTTATCAAAAGGATGGCTCAAGTACCATACTAACCACCTTTAGTCATCGCCACTGCTATTCCCAAAATAACCTCAGTCTTCAACTCTCTGGACGATGTTGGATGGTATGGATCCTCTTACTTGCTTACAACAACCGCCCTTCAACCATCGTTTGTACTTATATATACCTATTTTGATGTCAAATGGACTTATCTCTTCGCTCTTGTCCTCTTCGAGGTTGGATCTATTATCTGTGCCGCTGCAAGAAATTCAGTCATGCTTATTATAGGGAGAGCGGTTGCCGGTGCAGGAGCATCAGCACTATTTTCTGGCGGCATGACAATAGTAAGCTGTCTTTACTTTTGATAAGCGTCTATTGTTTATCATTTTCGTGGAAGGTACATCTCAACTAACTCTGTCTAGATTGGGTTCACTGTGCCTTTGATTAAGAGACCATTGTATATTGCTATGTTATCATCGATGTTTGGCATTTCTAGTGTCGTTGGTCCCCTTCTTGGCGGTGCTTTGACTGACAAGGCTTCATGGCGATGGTAAGCATATTCAGCTCCTTATTTTCGCACTTTTTGATTAAAAACTTGATTTTCTCGCTTCGGCTTTTGCTTCCTCTATGCTGTCCCAAACAACTATTACCATTCATACGCTCCTCAAAACCTTTTGTAAAAGTAATTACTGACTCGTCACTTTGTACAGGTGTTTTTGGATTAATCTTCCCTGTAAGTGTGTTTGATTATTTAAATTCGGATCTTCACTGTTGTACTTCTTGTCTCCCATTCCTCAACGTCACAACGCCTATCTTTCGGGTTTCTAGTAGTCCCGGTTAGCCTTCTGAATCTGTTCTCAATTTCTGGGAGTAGCACAGCATTGTCAGCGAATTCAGTGCTTTAATCTGTCTTATCCAATTACTTGAATTCATGAATTGAAAGCTTCAACCGTTGGACTGTAGTCGTACTACTGGGAACCCTGATCCTCTTCATTTTCGATATGGTGGAACTCCTTGATTACAATCAAAAATTGACTTGGGTTGAAAAATAACTGACCTCGCCATTTTAGTTGGCGGAATTGTTATTGGTGCCGTAGCATTATTCTTCAAACCTCCCCCAAGAAAAATATCCGGCATGACCGTTAAGCAAAGAATTCTGGAAATCGATCTCGTTGGAGCTACTTTCCTCATGGGGGCGATCATCAGTCTATTGTTAGCCTTACAATGGGGTGGTTCAAAATACCCTTGGAACAATTCGAAAGTCTGGGGCTGTTTACTCGGATTCGGTCTTTTGATCATTGTATTCATTGCCCAACAATTTCGTCGCGGTGAACGAGCTACCATTCCTCCAAGGATTTTCAGCCAGCGAACTGTTCTTAGTGCCTGTCTATTCTCTTGCTTTATGTCAATGGGTCTTTATACACATATCTATTACCTTCCCTTCTACTTCCAAGCTGTCAAGGGCACCTCCGCAGAAGCATCCGGTATTCGTACGATTCCATACCTCGGCTCCGTTATCGTCTCATCTATTTTTGCAGGCGCTGGTATCACTGTCCTTGGTTTCTACAAACCTTTCATGATTTTTGCCGGTGCAGTCTTCACGATAGGCGCCGGACTCATGTACACGCTCCAAGTAGGCTCCAGTGTTGGAAAATGGGTAGGCTATCAATTAATCTGCGGGATCGGCGCAGGCATGGGAGTACAAATTCCATTCATCGCCGTTCAAGTTGTCCTCGACGCAAAAGATATGCCCAGTGGAAATGCCATCGCTATTTTCTTCAATTCCCTCGGCGGAGCCATCTCTATTTCCATTGCACAAAATGTGTTTAGCAATGGACTCGTCAAATATGTACCTCAATACGCCCCTGAAGTTGATCCAACCGTCATCTACGCTGCTGGTGCAACACATCTTCGCGAGGTCATTAGTCCTGCTGATCTAGTGGGTGTATTAGTCGCATATTGTAAAGCTTTGGATGAATCATTTGTCTTGGCAATTGCGGTTGGTGCTATTGCGACGTTTTGTGCATGTTTTGTGGAATGGAAGAGTGTAAAAGGTAAGAAGATTGAGCATGGAGCGGGTGCAGCTTAGTGGTTGGAAATGAGATAATATTACTTTTTAATTAATAAATAGCCCTGTGGCGTTTCTTCTAGGTAGGTGGATCCTTTCAGATGGACGATTGGGTTGGGTGGTTTGGTTGTAGATGTATGAGGGTTGGGAGAGGAGGTCGTTACACATGAGATATTGATGAAATGAGAATCAAAGGGAAAATATGGATATGAACATAACGGACACTTCATATAAATTTACATACAAAAGAACCTCACAAGTACGGATGATGACCATTTGTACAAGTAAGGAATAATATATATTTTATAATTTCGAAAGGATGATCCAAGACACAACCAGAACTACGCAAATTGATATTTGACTTAAAAATTGGCTATGCAGAGCGTAGTGAGCTCCAACCAGGTTTACCAGCCCCTTTAACCCGGCACACACACAATCTTTGGACCGCAGACTATCCTCAGTGTCGTCAACAGTTTTATTGTTCCTAACCTAAAAGATTTGATGTTTCGAAAGACTGTAATTGTATGTACGAATCCAAATCCTTGAATTAACCTCAAACCCCATCAAATACTCGTTGTTCCGCCATCCCATGAACAACCAACTACATGTGGACATCACACATCAAGCAATTCACGCCTAGTACAGTACATACAGTAAACATCCACACATCTTCAGTGCAAATACATACCATACGGCCTGATCAGTACTTGTATTGAAATGCAATAACCCTCTGCATATCATTCGAACAGCCCGTCTGTATTTTGCATCAACAAAAACCGGTTCACTCACTCACGATCATTGATCTCTGGCCCGGAAACTAAAAATCTACTTACTTTACTAGGTACCCAACATTCAATCTATATAATCCGATCCCGTCAATCGATACCCACCCCCTTCCGCCTACATACATATCTACATAGATACCATACCACCCGCTGAAAGCGGAAGCAAAAATAAAAGCGAAAGCGCAAATATACACAATATATATCTATATATTTACCTCCTACCTACAGACATACTGACTTCACACCCCCCAAGCTCCCCTCCTCACAAAAATCCCCTCAAAAATCCCCCAAAAAATCCAAGAAATCAATGAAGGGAATTGAGCCCAACGGGGGGGTCGAACCCCCAACCTTGTGATTAACCATCACATCTGTCGATGAATAAGAGTCACACGCTCTACCGATTGAGCTAGCCGGGCAGGCTGATGCTTTAATTGTTGAAGATGTGCTCTTCATTTACAGATATATTATGGTGTGTGGGTTGCGAAAATTCTTTACAGAGTTTGGAGGTTAAGCGAGGGGGTGGTGGGACTGTGATGGATGTGCAAGGAACTTGTTTTCCGAGACGGTGCGTCTAGTGCGTATGAATCATAGCGGGCTTTGTGGGTTTCACACGATTGTTTTAGGTACGAGTATTGAGTTGGATGTAAAGATACAAGTTGCAATTCATCTGAATTTAGTTATTCTACTCTATAAAATTTGTATGTGGGTCCCCTCATGCTATTTATTCATGCCCATGAGCTATGAGCTATTTATACTATCCTCTACTTTGATTCAAACCACTACATCTCCCATCGTCCAATTACTAATTCGTATCCTGATTTGACGACCGACCGTCGCTTCGACCCAATATTCCTCCCAGAGAAACATCGAATCCTAGCATCTATCATCCCGAAGAAAAAAACCAATATGCAAATCGTTTTCGTTCATAAAACCATACTCATGCCGTTCAAACGCCACGCATACCAGCAATGCATTTATCCCAAGCAAGAAATCTCGGAAAAGAAGAATGAAAGAATAGAATCAAAAAAGTATTCGAGAGTTTCTCAAGGGAACATTATAGAGTAGGATGAAAGTTTTGTACTCCTATGTGTGACAATATGTTCAAGTCAAGCCGTCGGGTCACTTTCTGGCAACTCTTCCTCATTTAGACGAGGTAGTCCTTCCACCGGTATTTCTACACCCTTCACGGGATGTAATAACATAGGCGGTAAACACATTCGGCCTTCCCCGCCCCTCATATCATTGACATGTTGCCCATTTCTGCCCTCATTAACAGTCGTTTCGAATTCTTCACCTCCCTCATTGTCAACCTTGAAGCCAAGCCACCTTCGCCATAGATTGGGTGCGAACCCAGTGTTATAGAACCAAGTCATTCCTCGGAGGTTATGTTCACGGTCCCCAAACACAGATGTTCTTGCTCCGCCAGTTGCACCATTCCTCCCGCCGTTCATGATGCTTGCAAGGTATTCAGTTGGCCATTCACGATCGACAAACAGTGGATGAGGGACGGAAACTGCTTTGTAACCGTGGTGCAACGCTGTCGTTGGAGCCCACATTTCTGTAAAAGCATGATGCTTCATAAATGTGGTTTCACGATGCATAGTATTGAGGAGTTTGCTAGACATCCTAGATGCTGCAATGATAGTCGCCCGGCGAGGTGGCAAACCTCCAGTAAGGTTGTAGCCTTTGACATCTTCTGCAAGAAGCCAGGTAGTTCCATCTGGATCAAAAAGTGGATTGAAAACAATAAGGTCGGCATCCTCACCAACACCCCAAGTGTACTTGTCCTTGTCGTAGCTAGTTGGAGGAACAGGATCGTTCTCAGTTTCAAACCAATCATCCTTGTTTGAAGGTCTTTCAGGCCCCCAGATTGGCTTCTCGCCTTTACGTACTGGTCCGCCTTTTTGACCGTTTATGCCAGCCCACATATTGTTCGGGCTTTCAGTTCCAATCTCGGTTTGTACGCGGACCATTTGTTTGAAATCTTCCCATGTACCATGAACTTCCGGAACATAAAATCTACTATTGCGCTCCCACAGTCCTTTTCGGGGTTGCTCCTTTGTCCAGGAATCAATTTTTGACAAGAAGTCATACCAATGTCCGGTGTATCGAATATCAACCTCCCATTCCCAAAAGAAATCATACTCTTGATGGTTGTGAGCAAACCATTGCATTGCCATCTGAAGTCCCCGATAAGATCCATGAACCGGCAGGCCTCGAGCGAAGGTGTCAAATAAGCCTTGGTAAAGCATAAGCATCTGGGTTTCACCCCAAAATGTGGCGATTCCGACGAATTCTGCGGGTAAACAATCTTTCAAATGCTTTTGATATGTTTCTTCATCGGCAAAAACAGGATGTACAGCAGGATCCTTGACTTGAACCAAGAGATGAACATCGTATTGGCCGCCTGAACCAATGGAAATCTCGGATATCAAAGCTCTCAACGCCATGATGTCCTCTTCTCGCCACTGATATTCGTCCCAGAGTCGAATGACAAACGCAGTTCGCGGAAGGTATTTTTTGGGTGGCGTTGAAACTACTTTCGAGGCGGTATCAACTGTACTAGAAGTAGTGTTGACGACGGGATCGACTGATTCGTCCCTGGTGAGTAAATGGCTATCTTGCTGCTCAATAACGGTTGAAAAGGTAGTGGGTTTTTTGACAACTGGTTCAATTGGTTGAAAGCGTGCCGCATTTCTTTGATGGCATCTCTTCTGAGCATCAGCCCAATCAACCTTTCGGTAGTCAACCTGACCAGAATGCATCTTCTCAGCGTTTGAGTTGTCTGCCCAGACGGCATCAGAGCCCTCCATCTCTCCATGTTGACCTGTTCCAGTACCCCCATATCGTAAGCCATATCCATAACCATAAGGCCCTAATCTGCCATATCGTTCGAAACAAATATCTTCTGGTAAACCAAGAACCTCGTAAGAGCCCATAATATGATCCGGGAATCCGCTTGGTCTGCTTTCGTAATATTGTAGTCTTGGCGCACGCACAGTATTCTCGCGATTGAGGAAACATTCCTGGACAGGTGCATAATCGTCATTGAAAACACCGGATGTGACATTGGTATATGGCTGAAATGGTTTACTGGCCGGAAGACTGCGCACAGGTGTGACCATTTTCTCAGTCGAGGTCTGATTTTGCAGAGGTAACTCATCCTCTTCGCGAGGATACTCTGGTTTGTTTTCAGAAAGCGGTACTAACGTTCTAATTCCACCGTAATATCGCGATAGAAATGGGAACGACTCCCAGAGTGGAGGCGGTGGCACTAATACATGGCCATCTTGAACCTTTTGGGTTGACAGATGGCTCATCCGAATTAAACTCAACATGAATATAACTATTGTAGATATCATGGCTAAACATAGATATCTCATGACTTTGTGAGGTAGTCTTCGAGGGCTTGGTCGTTGAGTAGCTGTGTTTGCTCTTTTTCGTAATATTGGAGCATTGGAGTGGTATGAATTCGATGTCTCTCTCGAGGAGGAGGGTGATGATGGATAGGAGGAATAGTCCGAATCTTCGTCGTCGGAATCTTCATGGTGGCCATACTTCTCACTATCATACTCTTGAGGCGCCTCCTCCTGGGCAGATATACCTGAATATTGTGTATGTCGTTTAGTAGCCTTGAGAGGGTTTAAGGAATTAAAATCCACCATGTTGGCTCTGGCCAATATGGCCAATATGTACACTTGAAGGATGAATCAATAGAACGCGTCTAGTCCGTTGTCGCGAAATCAAAGATGGCGTCTATGGGGCGGCTATCGAGCAGTACAATTTATCAGTGGCATTCTAAGCTGGAAAGCTTGGAATAGACATTCACTCACGCATTGAAGATTGATTAGCTCATGCGACGATTGCGACTGTGATGGTGATTATGATAGGATGAGATATAAATTTCAGGAATTGGAGAATATATAATAGATGATAGGTAGGTAGGTAGGTAGGTAGGTAGGTGTGTGGTTTAGTCAAGTCGACTTTGAGGGGTGAGTTGAAGTTGTATTATGTATGTATAGTGTATTGTGTTGATTGTTCTTGTGTATGAGATTATGAGCTTCGAATAAGTACAATGCAGCATAAGTTCGAGGTCCCACCCATACAAACAGCAGCACCTATGATTATCCGAAGATAGCCAAAACTACTTGTGGTAACAAAACTTTCTAAAAGTTCGTTGCACGCGGCAACCCAGATTATCCTGACTGGTACATAGAAGTCTAAGCCAGACTGGGTAAGTGTGAAAATTGATTGGACCATATTTGCCCAGTGCTTATTAATTCCAAAGTTCATGCCTCAGCCTTGCATTAACCTCATGCCTTAGGTAACGCGTGCCTCGTTATTATTCATACTCACATACTGGCACATCCTCAGACAATTTTATACACCAAATATAATATTTCAACCTACAAATTGTTTAGCTATATTACATCGACGTTATTTTCTTGCTACCTGGGCCTTGGAATATATAAACTCTGGAATCTATCTGAATTCGATTTCCCTCTCTTCTTATGAATGTTTATCGCTTACACTGCCTGGGCATTACACCTTTAGGCTTTCAATTGAGCCTAAGTTCACACGGCATCTACTGTAGCTATCAAAACAGAGAGTCTTTCTGTAAAAACCCAGGAGCGCTCTACTCGAGTAATACAAGACCAGTCTCTGAATAATTTAAAGGTAGCGAAGATCATAATGTTTGGTGTAATGACAATGATTCCTTTTTTTGTTCAGCAGTGAGTGAAACAGTCGGCCTCACCAGTTGATGATGTTTATCTATTAGATGTGTAGTGAATATTGGGGTTGATCGATCAAACTTCTGGCCTTCATCGTAGATGCTGTTCGGCGCAAAGGTCTGGAATCCGTCAGTCTTGACGGGTTATAATTGGACAATGCTAGTTGTTAGTGTAGTATTGGAGGCCGACACATTCGCTGCTTTTGCGGGTGCAAATAAGCATGCGGCCCGATAGTGATTTATTAGTCTCGGGAGCTTTCTTCCTTTTGCCGAACCTGTCTCGGCCCTCTTTCTCTACTCCAAAAAGCTGCGAGAAGGCAATAGCATCTACAAGTAAGTATGCCGACAGGCTCGTACGATTAACTGCCATTTTTTAACGTGAAGCGAACAATCCATCTGACGTGTTCGCTTGTGAGAAGAATATAAGTTTCTGTATTTTGGATACCCAAGGAGTTGAATGTTGTGCAACGGACAATTTCATGTAGCCCATAAATTGCGCTGTGATGTCTTGAGAAACACTGCAGCCAGCATATATGCTTGCAGCTTTTAGTGGTAACGTTGAAACTGAAGCAGAGAGATGGCATGGAAGAGCTCTTTTTTCCCTCAAAAGTCGCTTTCCTGCATAAGCCGACACTGCATTGAAAGGGGAAAATGCATGTGAGGTCCTCCTCGCTACCCCTGTTGATCTAACCCAACCTCACTACCGGTAATATCTCATCGATAAATCTTTACTATAAAGATTCTTTGTTCACGGGCTAAAAGCGTAGTTCTTCCCACATACAAATGACTTACCACCCAGCCATCGCATCGGTCCCAAGCTCTCGATTACATCAACGCATTTCACTATACCGACGTCCTTTCACGAGAGATAATAGAAAGTGGATATACTTCTTGTCCAGGATCTGACCCCTAATCAATTTCAATAACCAGTACTACCGGGAAGTTGATGCCGTTACTTCACACAGGCCATACAAACACCAAACCTTCATTGTTCCTGACGAGCCAACACCGACTCATGCAAGCCGTGCATAAGCGAGTTTATATCTTGGGGATTTGCTCAGCTGATTAACCAAAACGGAGCTACGGAAGTTGTTTACAGTATATCCCAAGATACTAATAAGAGCCACGAATATCCGGGGTACATCTGATTCATGGATCGTCAATTTAAGAAGACTCAGAATGCAAAGGCCGGAGAGAAGTGTGAAACAAACGGCATAATTCTAACATTATACGATTCAGCGATTTCTTCAAGAGAAGCCCTTAAGGTAAGCTGTGGCGAATGTTTCTCAATGCGCACAAGCAGAAGCAACCATTCAGAGAGTGCATAAAGTAAGGAAAGGCTCCATTCCACGTCAACTGATATGATGATCTTGGTGTTCCAATAGAATCAAGTCTGTGTCACAAGCTCCACCGCTCGTGACAAGCATGACGGTCAATACCAATATTCTTTTTGATGCGGAAACAACACTTTTCTCTGACTTCACCTGAATTAGTATTTGTGGGGGTTTCGTCTATCGATTGCATCGATAACAAATAATTATATGTTGAGTGATCTCATCTTGATTATGACTTCGTGGCAAATCCATAGAAGTACTAGGTAGGCAAGTATCAATAATTTGCTCCGGACCATCCATCGATCAAGAGATATCAGTTGACAGTTGACCGATGCATCCAAGCCAATCTGTTTGAGGGGTTCCTCTAGACAATGTGGGCCCAAAGTCAATTCTCAACGTCAGCTCTTCTTGGAAGCCACTACCTTACACATTCCGCTGCACCTGCACCTTTCAATAATTATGTACCTACCCTTTCAAATTTTAAATCAAACTCTCCTTAGTGGGAAGCCATAATTCATGCTCTCAATGGCAAAACTTTAATAAACTCCTCCTTATTCTTTCACATAATTCATCTGTTGCTCTTCTCTAAACCCCAATCAAGTTGATTTATTGCCATTGTTAACTCTATAACAACGCTCTATGATTTAAAATCCACGATATATTCACCAGGTCAGGGCTGCGTCTAGGAGACCAATGCAATGTTAATGCAAGTTTGGCGCTGATTGACTGTCTATTTAAAAGACCTCACAATCAACAAACAGAGCACTCTGAACTATAAATCAAAAAGCATATCATCACTCTTAAGATCATCAAGTAGAGCTCATTTCATCTTCAACAATCCCTCAGCAACTCAAGCAACCACATTCTCTTCATCAGTAGGCAGACGCCGTTGAGCCCTACCACATCTCTCTTCATATCTTTGAGAAGAACGTTTCTGAACTCCTTTTTTGAATCTCTCATTGGTATTCAATAAGGATTTGTACATTGTTGAATTATTCTTATCTGTGCTATGCACAAAATACTGCATCCATCCTCACTTTCAATTCGGAATTCCTCAGATACTTCCTCGCAAGTCCTCTCACTTCAGCCATTGAACCGCTATCACATTGAAAACTTAAAATCATTCCATGGTCAGTCCTTCCCTCGTGATTACCACGTCTCTACTAACCCTCGTCAGACTATGAGTGTCTCCGCAACATCCACTGCTGTGGCGATCCAAGAACGTCACCCTACAAACGACATCACCCTAGAAGTACCAATGGGTCTTAAGCAACAAGATATCATCCAAATCACTCTCACTGGGCCAGGTCTCGTCCTCACCATCCTCAGTATCATTATCTGCATCAACCTTTTCCAGCCATCCCTAACCTGTACTATTATCGCCTTGGCACCAATACCATGGATCGTGTATAACGACTATCATAATTTCATATCTTTAGGTCCAGGAGGCACTCCATCCACTCTGCTTGGATATGTCAAAATCACTTATCTTCGCATCTTTGCTCTTTCCGATCCGTACAGCCCACCAAATGTTCCCGAAGGTATAAAACCTGGTTACATACAAGGCACCGGCAAAAACCTTCCTATTCGCAGTGGTCCACGTCCCAAAGTTGCTGGTATTGCTCCTCAGAGACAAATAAGCCAGTATGGCTCTCGAGCAATGTATGAACTTCTCTGCACTAGCCTCGGTAATCTCGCACATCGACACTCGGACAAGCTCAAGACGGGGATATCCTGTTTCGAGAAGAAAGGGCTTGCACTCTTCTCTCTCAATCCTATCAACATTACCTGCAATGGAGAAATCTGCCATGTGCACCATAGCGACAATAGTTACCATATGAACCTTCATCCGGAGGATGCAAAGATTATTCTGGAAAAGGGTTGGGGTGAAAGACATCCAATGGCTGGCGCTTCTGCACCGCAAGCTGTTGCCAATTTCTTATCCTACCTTCCAATATCTCTGTCTGCGTGGTTTTCGCCAAGAGTTGTACCTGAACAATTCGTCCTGATTTATGCACCGAGGAACAAAGATGAGCTTCAAGTTGTATGTCACATCATCGAGGCAGCTGCATTCTGGGTCTGTGGCGAGCAATTGACACTTTCTATCGAGAGCGTTCCATTTATCGAACAATCTGTTATTGCATAACCCACGTCGCTTGTGAATTTGTTGGAGGTTGAAAACTACGATCATGAATGGAGCAATGGGGTGGAGAAACGGGGGGTAGGAAAAATTGAAACGGCAATGTGGTAAGAAGTAAGATGATGGTTGAGATGGATACAAGAAAGGGGATTGGTAAATTGATGCAGGAGTATTGGGTCAAAGTTGGTTTTGCATACATGAAAATATACCCTTGGTTGCATTCCATCGCATTGATATTTAGCTTGTTCTTTTTGCTCCCAATGTATGGTGCTACCTGTTGGCTCATCAAAGAGGCACTTATGAACATTGCTTGATAATCTTGATTTCAAATTGGTATTTTAAATTCTGGTATTTACCTAATAGTAGCATATGGTACGAAAAAAAACAAACAATAAAGAAACCAGCCCTAATCCTATGCTAGGAGAGTGAGTGTAAATAATCATTCAAATTGGCTCAACCCATGCTCCCAGAAACGTCTGCAAAAATCCGTGACTCAAATTGACAAAAGAAAAGAAGGCGTGTATGCTATCAGTTAAAAATTGAACACCTAAATTCAGGGCCTCCTTGCATCACACTCTTCAAGGAACTTGTATATTCCCTCCAGGCCCTCATATTCATCTGATTCAGATGGATGTTCGCTGACCTTTGTAAAATATGCAGAGCCACTTTCACTGATATCTTCTTCCATTGATTCATAACCTTCAACCCATGGATTTTCCGAAAATTCTTCAAGAACATTATCATATTCATCTTGGTCAGGAGAGGACAAGGTAGTTTGTAGACAAGGAGATAACAGCTGCGATTGTGGTTCTGATTCGGCAGTAGGAGCAAAAGGAAATAGGAGAGCCATTTGCGTTCCTACGGCGGCATCAAACCCGGCATCTTGGTGTACAATCCCTCGCTGCACGCCGACTTCATCACAAAGACGCTCTACAGATTCGGCATCACAGCCCGGGAATCGGATACGAAGGATGTGATTGTTCTCGAGGGTTATAGGGAGGTCGCCAAGAGAGGATAGTTTTTTGAGATCGTTCATTGTTACTGCGAGGTCTTTGAGAGCGCGTGAGAAGTCGACAGACAGGATATCGAGAAAACCTGAAGTGTTGAGAGATGGTGCGGCTTGAGACATTTTTTGGGCACCTAATGGGAGTGCTCCAGCGAGAGGGGAGAGAGCGGTGACGGTTGGGTTGACAGCGAAATCGATGTAAGAACCTGGAGTGGATTTGGAGACAGATTGGACCTTGCGAGTGGTTTCCTCTTGGAGAGAAGAAACAGCTCTGTAGCGCTTCTCGCCCATGGGAGTCATACCATCGAATTGGGCCTTTTGGCCAGAAAGGAAGAATGCTCGGACAGCTTGTGAAACGTTGTTGACCACTTGTGCCGGAGCAGCAGGTGTATGAGAGAAGTATCGTGCACCTGCTCTTCCACCTCCTAAGCTGTAGCCTCCTGCTGTTCTAGGGAGTGCTCCACCACTCAAGTTTGGTCGGAGAGTTGAGGCAAATGGAGCTCGGCTTGTGAGACGAGACACAGCGGCTGCTGTGTTTGATTTTGGGAACGAAGCACGATCATGCTTGATAGCTTGTCCACTGGTGCTCATAAAACGACGGACAGCAGCATTGACAGCACTTTGGGTAGTATACCATCGTCCCTTATTTTGACGGAGAAGGGCCGCCGGATGGATAGGATGGCGAGGTGTACTTCTCACAAAAATTGGTTGAAGTTCTGCGGTGACAGGCTTGCTCGTAACATCTTTGATGCGTAGTTTAATGAGTTTCGTAGTCCTTTGAACTACGTTCCTATGAAATATGTTAGAATACTGTCTTGAATGGTTGCAATGAGGACATTGGGGTTTCTCATAGAGTTTAATAGATTGTAGGAATAACTTACTTTAGCATTCTCACTGCTACAGGCGCCCAGATGCCTCCAGACGATGCCATGATGAATACTGATATATGAAGTTATCAAGACTGTTTGATTGTTGTAAATGGTTTCGTACCTCGACGTCAGGACGGATCTTATCTGGGGATGTTATCGCCACTGCTCAGCCACATCACATGCCTGGACGTGGCTCAGAGACTAGCACTTTTCTGGCTCTAGCGTCATCTCTGCGCTAGTGGTTAGCGCGAAAATAATTTTTGAGCTTGAGCTTTAAAAGTTTTCCTCCTCTACTCTTTTGTTTTTACAACCAACCAACATCTTCAACATCAACAATCAAAAACATCATACCTTTTCTTCGTGTGAGGAGGTTTTTTATTTTCAATATGATTTAGTTTTCTTTACTTGGTAAGCGATTACTCCTCCCTGCTTGCTTCAATTGCCTCAATGATGAATACAAACACATATTGAACAATCCAACTCTTACACCGCAATGGAGATTTGTATTTTAATCTGAGCAATCTTGATTTACATCATGAATTTGAACCTCATGCAGTCAAGCACACTGCTAACAGTTCGTCTCAGACAGTTTTATTTGCTACTATATTCTACAAGCTGCCACAAACTTTCAATTCAAAAGGTTCGTACATTACATATTTATTTCTTATTCTTTGCGCACCGTTGGGGGTGATGATGAAAACTCATTGGAAAGGCATTCCTCAATCCGAATTATACTGTCGAATCTTTGCATTTAAGTTTCAGCCTTGTCTGACCTATCGTTCATCTATTGCATATTATTTAAACATATTTTCTGTGCCAAAGCTAACCATACATGGCAATAGGTACTTACACTTCCTCATCATCAATTTCCTGCATTACATGACGAACTTTGAACGAACGGGCGGACAGACTGCGCACTCCTGCTCCTATCTCCTATTAAAGCGAGGCGTACAAACCTTGTGGGAGGTAGATAGTTGGGAAGTGCTTGTTGAGAACTCGTCAGCTGATCTAATGCTCAATCGCTCTTGGATCATTTCGATACGCCTCTTGACCAATAACATCGATGCTAACATATCTTTCTTTAGGTAATAACTACAATCTTTTCTTCTGCTGCCACACAGGACCATTGCATTGAAATGATGAAACTTATTCACACTGTTTGAAGTGGACTATGTCCGCTACTGAACGCACTATAAAAATCTGATTTAATGAGGTATGTTTTATTCTTACCCAGAACGAAGAACCATTGCTAACGATTTTCCAGCCTGACATTTGCTTATGGTTCCTTGCATTTTTGATAGCATCAAAAACTTGTTCAAGTACATTTGACAATTGCTGACAATTTCGTCTCGTACACAGGCACACTTCGCAATTACGTCGACAGGTGTTTCCCTTCAAAATGTAATCTACTCCTTCTCCTCCACTTCTCACATTCTTTGCTCTGATGAACCCAAATATTCGCTGTGTTCTTTCCGAGTCAACCTTTGACGAAACACATATTTCACCTTGGAGAACTGAGATAGTACTCTTGTCACTCATTTCCAACCGTATATTAACAAAGCTTGGGATTTGAAGCTAACCTGCGCATAGACATAATGATAATTTAAAGCCGGAACTTTAATCTGAGGAAAGGGAAGAGATGTTACTAGATACTCAAAATATAAAATTTCTGTTCTATTATTCATTGGTCTCTCTTGCCATGTGACTGTTTCGTAATCAATTCGTGCGTCGTGAGTGACTATAATATGCGCGACCATAATCTGCTCGACCCTTCGGTTGTCAAACGATACAACGTTGGATTCGGTTAACAACCAGAAAGACGTCAAAAAAAATAAGGTTTCTTCAATGGGCGACTTCGCGATTGGCGACATATCGTCCAACGCAAAACCTGCATGGCTGACATGATTCATGCGGAGGGTACTGGGTTGAAAGACTCGTCTACTATTGGAATGGGGACATGTGTTTCTTCAATGGAAAGTAAGGATAAGAAAGGTCACAGGCGATTGAAGTAATGTGAGAGCGGAAATAGAGTAGTAATTAACCAGATTAATACCGAAGCCGTCAGTAACAAAACCCCCAGACTCAACCTACACCTTCAAACCTCTATCGCTTAATTCCTGCCAATACTCCCCTCTCGGAGCAAATACCAAATTCGGACCATGATGATCCGCAACCGCAAGATCTAATAATTGATACTCATCTACCCTATCTCTCCCATTCAAATTTCCTGGCTGACCTTCACCAATCTTGCCAGCTTCGCCTGATGCTTTTTTAAAATCAAAATACCATAGTGTTTTCGTGATTGCGAGACTAGTCTCATGGTAAGCCATTGCTTTTCCGAGTCAGCCGGTGTCTCCTAGGGCAAATGGGGCAAACGCTGCGCGCATGGAGGCGAGGTTTTGCTCTTCTTTTGGGGTGTTTTTGAGAAGGTGGGAAGTTAATTGTTGTCTATAGAAGGGGAGCTAGGGGGGGCATGAGGAGC
>PQXJ01000440.1:0-31524 GCA_004786225.1 Botryotinia narcissicola | reverse complement strand
TAAGAGAGTAAAATGAAATAAATAAAATATAAAATATAAAATATAAAACATAAAAATATTTAATAAAATCAAATATATTTAATCTTATATAATAATAATTTATTCATCACACTACAATCTCACCTCATACAATAACCAAAAAATTAAGCTTCAAATCCAGGGTTTGGTGGTACATAGTGACGTATTTCATAGACTTAAGCAAGGCAAAGCTTGATAAGGCTACCGACTCCGGGAAAATAGTGGGAAAAATAGGTTGCTAGTGTGGTTCATCTTTCTGGTGCCCCGCCATTTCATTCCAACCCCTCGTTCGTTCGTTCGTTCATTCGATTTTCAAGAAAAGAGAAAGGAATTGAAATTGAAATTGGAATTGTTTACTCGAAACTAAACTCGCGGAGAGTTTTTTGTGCCTTCTGCTGGTCGAGATTACTGAGGGTTTCTTACTTTGTTTGTCTGGCTTTGACATACATCCGCAGACTTGTTGTCTAACTGGTACACATAAGTATAAGGATTTAGCTTTCCGTGCGGGCTCACGACCTCAATTCAAGCGGCACAGTCATATTTATCTCTTTTACGAGTATTCAGATTCGAGATAGATACATACCTCACTCAGCACCTCTCAATATGTCAGCTGCTGCTCCTGCAGATGGCGGATCAAATCCTTCGGGATTGAAGGAGAAGATGAAGAATCCGTTTGCGAGCTTGAGAGAGAAGTTGCATGATACGAAATTGCATGATATGAAGGTTGGCTTGATTCAGAAGAAGTAAGTTGAAAATGGGGGAGGGGAAGAGGGGAAGGGGGAAGTTGGTATGCTTGTTGTTTGCTGTTTATTGACCATTGCATATAGACATCAGATTGGCAAGTTGGGAAACTTTGTAGGTTTTGGTTTCTTTTTGTGTTTCTTCTACTACTTCCTCTTCCTCTCCGAATAAATCCTAATCCTCACATAGTTCAATCCAAATCATCGTCATGACGAAGAACACGAAAAGATTACAGACGAAAAAAGATCCAGAATCGCAGAATCTCATCGTTTCGAATCCTTTGCGCCAGAAAGACCAGGAAATAATATCAAATGGTATGTAGATGGACGCGATTACTTCTGGGCTGTATCAGTTGCGCTCGAAGCGGCAAAAGAAACCATATATATTGCAGATTGGTGGTTATCTCCCGAACTCTTCATGCGCCGACCTCCATATTATAATCAACAATGGCGTTTGGATCAGATTCTTAAGCGCAGAGCAGAAGCGGGAGTGAAGATTTTCGTTATTGTTTATCGAGAAGTCGAGGTATGTGTTGCGATTGAAATTCTCGAGACTCAATTGATTGACTTTTTGTAATAGGCTGCTCTTACATGTAATTCTGAACACACGAAACATGCTCTTCAAGCTTTATGTCCCGAAGGAACTCCAGGATATGGAAATATTCAAATTATGCGACATCCAGATCATAATGTTCTCGAAAATGCGGCTGATATGACATTTTACTGGGCTCATCACGAAAAGTTTATTGTAATTGATTACAATTTGGCATTTATTGGTGGTTTAGATTTATGTTTTGGAAGATGGGACAATCATCAACATCCTCTTGCCGATGTGCATCCAGAAGGAATCGCAACTGAAGTTTGGCCAGGACAAGATTTCAATAACAACCGTGTTATGGATTTTCAAGATGTCAAAGATTGGAAAGCCAATGAATTGTCAAAGGCTGAATATGGACGTATGCCTTGGCATGATGTTGCTATGGGTGTTGTCGGAGATTGCGTTTATGACATCGCGGAACATTTTGTTTTGAGATGGAATTTTGTCAAACGAGACAAGTACAAACGTGATGAGCGATTCAATTGGTTGATTCTTGAAGGTAGAGATGGCGAGAACGAAGATTTGGTTGGAGTACAAAGACCAAAACATCCGGTTGGAGATTATGTTAATCATCCACTTACACCATTGAGTACGAAATCGTTAGGACAGCAAGGAACGGTTCATGCTCAAGTCGTTCGAAGTAGTGCCGATTGGTCTAGTGGTATTCTCGTGGAACACAGCATTCAAAATGCTTATAGTGAATTGATCAGAAACGCTCAACACTATGTTTATATCGAAAATCAATTCTTCATCACTGCCACGGGTGATCAACAAGCTCCAATTAGAAACACTATTGGAAGAGCGATTGTTGATGCTGTTGTCAGAGCTGGAAAAGAAGGTAGAAAGTTCCGAGTCATCATCTTGATTCCTTCTATTCCAGGTTTTGCTGGTGATCTCAGAGATGATGCAGCGACAGGTACGAGAGCTATTATGGATTACCAGTACAAATCTATTTGTCGAGGTGAACACTCAATATTCGAGCAAATTAGAAAGGAAGGTGTTGAACCAGAACAACATATCTTTTTCTTCAACCTACGATCTTATGATCGTTTGAATGTTACTCCAGCCGTCAAAAAGCAAGAGGAAGAATCCGGTGTCAAGTACCATGATGTACAAAGAGCAGAGGCTGAGGAAATTATGGACTCTGGTATTCACGGGGAAGGAGTTCAAGAAGTCGAAAAACATGATGAGTTGAAGGATAAGTTTGAACATGCTATGCATCATGATGATTCTGGAGATGAAGTTCAAGAAAGAAGAACTGATGCTAAGAGAAAGTTCGAAGCAAAGGCAGAAGCAGCTGTTACGAATCATAAACCAAATAGTACCGATAGTTTGGCGAAGAATGCTATGCATATGCAACCAAACTTGGTTGATGAGCCATGGGAAGGTGATCTTGCGGGAGAAGCCGATAACTGGATTCAGGAAGAACTTTATATCCACGGCAAAGTTCTAATTGTTGATGATAGAACAGTTATCTGTGGAAGTTCGAACCTTAATGATCGTTCACAATTAGGTATTCATGACAGCGAACTTTCAATCGTCATGACGGATACGAGAACAGTACAGAGTACAATGGATGGATAGCCATACGAAGCAGGATATCATGCATCTACGCTGAGAAAATATCTTTGGCGTGAGCATTTGGGTTTACTGCTACCACAAGATTTGGATGCAGATGATGATCCAAATGCTCAGCCACCGAATATTCCAAATGATATTCATGATGAGGGGGAGACATATGGATTTGTTGAGGATCCATTAAGTGATGAACTTTGGGATATGTGGGTTAGTAGAGCGACAAAGAATACTCAGATGTTTAGACAACTGTTTCATGCTGACCCGGACAATTTTGGTATGTTTTTTTCTTTTCTATCTTTGTTATTATCGTGAACTAACTACTCATGATTTTCTTTCTCCATGTCCCGCTTACTACTCTACTTTTTTTCTTAATTTCACTCTTGCTGACCGATCCTAGTCAAAACCTTTGATGATTATGATAAATTCCTCCCACCTAAGGGTATTCGTTCAGGTCATATCTACGACCGTATGATCTCACCACAGGAAATTAGACAGAAGTTGGATCAGATTAAGGGACATTTGGTTTGGATGCCATTGGAATTCTTGAAGGATGCACCGATGGCGGAAACGGGATTGCAGGTCAACAGTTGGACGGAGAGTATTTATACCTAATGGAAAAGAGATACAAAGAATGAGGAGGGTGGGAAAGAGGAATTGGAAAAGGGGTTGGGGAGGAGGAGGGTTTTTGATGGTTTTTGACTTTTGATTTTTGATTTTGATTTTTTGCATGAGGTGATGATGGATGAATGGATGAATGGCGTTAAATGGGAAACGATGGCGGCGGTAATAGGTGATGGAACGGATGATGAAAGGAAGTTCTTTGGTGGCTTGTTGTGATTGTTGTTTCTTCTTGTCATTGCTATCAATGCAGATGAGTTTTTAGGGAATCACATTACGATATGATTCATTTGTGAATTTGATTTATTGATTTATTTATTTATTTATTCATCTACGATCTTGTATTTTGGATTCTGGAAGAGAGAATTGAGATGGATGTTTTTGGTATTGGTGATTTGAAATATTGCTACGGCTATTATTATTGGTGGTGGTGCTGTTATTATTGTTATAAGTGATATTGGTCTAATAAATGAGGTGGAGGAGTTGATGGGAGTGTAATTGGGTTATGATGTGATGGGGTTTATGGCTGTAGGATGGAAGTGTAGTGATGAGATGGAAAGGCATGAGATGGGAAGGAGGGGTTATATTATGCTATAACTAGACATCTAGACATCTCGTATCTCCCTCCGTGAGGGGGTTTAATGGTTTGGGTTGGGGTTGGGGTTTGGATTTGAATTAAGATTGGGTTTAGGGCGTAGTGTGGTGTGGTGTGGTCTAGGAGAGGGGAGGTTGAAGGGAAGAGGGAGAGGAGAGGAACAGAGAGGTTGAGAAAGAAAGGAGTGGATTGAGAAGCTGGAGGGGAGAGGAGAATCCGAGTGGGGTGGCTTGGAAATCTGAGGTTTGAGAAGATAGGTTTGAGAAGATAGGTTTGAGAAGAGAGATTTTGTTGCATATCTACAGATTCTGGTCTTTCCTTGAAAGTTGCATGTTTGGAAGATTTAGAATTCTTGGGATTGTAGATTGTAGATTCGTTGGTGTAGTGTGATGTAGAATTGAGAGGTTGAGAGGCTGGGTCAGGAAAGATTGAGAGGGGAAAGAGTTGGAAGATTTGAGGTTCAAAAAATACCTAGGTAAAGGAATGTTGAATAAAGAATGGAAGTGGAGAAGTGTATTATAAGAAGAAGTTTTGTTGCATATCTAAAACCCTCGTATCTTTATTATTAATCTTATGTATGTATGTATGTATGTATGTATGTATGTATGTATGTATGTATGTATGATATTTGAATGTACCTACAAATCTACTTATAAATTATAATCAATAAATAATAAATATATCAAAAGAGGTATAGTTTTGAAAGGATGGAATGGTAAGTAGTGCTTACCTATGAAAGTGGATGTGAAAATGGATGTGAAGATGTGAGATTTTGTTGCATATCTATCGTATAATTTCTCGTATTTCTTTATTTGTGTGTGGGATTTCTGGGATTAAGATTCGTTCGTGGTATCGAGTTACCTAAGTTGGAGAAATTAATAAGAGGGGGGGGGTTGAAAGAGAGGATTTATTGCGTATCATACCTAGGTAGTATCTACAGATCTCGTATCTTTGCTCGTATATCGTAGGATGGTTAAAGCTGACTAATAAGTGCAGTGTACGTGTACGAGTAGAGTAGCGACGCGGCTGAAAGAAATTGCAATTGGAGATCTATTTCAAATAGTGCGGTTGGAGAGTGTGTGATGTTTGGTTTGTTTAGATAGGTATGAGGTGCTAATGATTTTGTATTTTGTTACCTATTTTTGTTTGATAAATGTAAGGTTATAGATATATTGTGAAATTTGTAAAGTACGATATTTTCCATATTTATAGAAGTATTGCTATGTTTCTGATTTGTTATTCTATGTTGGAATAACCTTAATGGTATTTTTATAAGATTCTTGGTTTTGACGAGTTTGGTGTACTGCTTTTTTCTTTCACCGTGTGTCTGTCTGTGAGTAAAGTGTCGTACGAGTAGGACTTGCAAAATGAAGAAATGAATGTGAGTTTATGTTGCATATCTACAATTTCTCGTATCTTTATTCGTACATAGCATGTTTGGGACTAATTAGTAAGTCTAAGCTAAGTATTAGACTACAGTGGTTGAGAGGACCGGTTCGAAAGAGAGGATTAAGAAAGAGGATCTGTTGCATATCTATAGATCTCGTATCTTCGTGCATACGCAGAATGTCTGGAACCAAGTCCAAGCTAAGTATTAGACTACAGTGGTTGAAAAGAGAGGTGTGAAAGAGGGTTTGTTGCATTTCTACAGATCTCGTATCTTCATGCGTACGTGGAATGTCCGGGACACCTAGATTTAGGTAAGCAAGCTAGAATACAATCAATAGTTGAAAAGAGAAGTGCATAGCTTAGCTTGTGATTGGATGAGAGGATAAAATCTTATAAATTGTCTTAGGATATTTCGATAGAGGATGTATGGGTAGGTGAGAACTACATTGTAGAAGATTTGGAAAATTGCAGTTTTGTTGCATATCTACAATTTCTCGTATTTCCGTATGCGCGTATACGCGTATAGAAATATTTGATACGTAAGACAAAATCGAATCAACGAGATGGAAGTCAGGAAGTTCGTGGTTGGGTGAGATTGGGTGTAGCTTCTAGCTAGCAGAGTCTCAGGATGTTTGAGTGCGGGAAGATGCGGATTGGAGGGTTTGTTGCATATCTACATCTCTCGGTATGGCCGTTTAGGTTTGTTCGGGTTGTTTGGGATATGGATATGGATATGGATATGGATATGGATATATGAGACTAGAATTAGAAGATTGGGATTTCAGAAGCTGGGAAGGGATTATGGGGATGGAAAGATACATGTAGGATACAATTATAGAATTATCTGAACAATCACAATCTCGTCTTCACAAAACGAAAATATAGATTTTGTTGCATATCTACATCTCTCGGTCTGTCCGTATACGTTTGTTTGCAAGTAGGGTCTGAGACAAAATTCGTTTAAGATACTGAAAAGGAGGTGCGAAACTTGGTGCTTGGTTGATGGGTACTAGGTATGTCGAGTGAGTTTGTAAGTGTGTTAGATATTGGGTCTGGAATACGTAGAAAAATCGAGAAAGAGAAAAATAGAGCTCTTGTTGCATATCTACAATTCTCGGTATCTCCGTTTGAATGTGAAATGAGGGTATGGGAAATGTGATGGTTGGGCTAGATTAGATGGATGCAGATTAGTTTTACCTTTTGGAAAGCTAGGGAGGTCTCAAATGGCTGAGGTGGGTTGTTGAGTTGGATATAGTGGTTTGTATTGGATTGTATGGTATTGTATTATGTAAAATATGAGATATACTTACATACTCATTACCATCTCGTAGTTTCGTCAGAGAAATACTAGGCAGGTAGAGAGTTTGTTGCATATCTACAGTTCTCGGTATGTCCGACCAGACTCGCCACGAAGAGTCTCAGGAACTCTCTTGGTTGATGATTCATATTGAGTTTACGAGTCGAGATGACTAGGTGGATGTGATGTCTCGACTCTCGAGGATGGAATATTTGGTTATTGATTTATTTATCGATTTATTGATTCAATAATAAATCTATTGAATCGATAGATTCATCTCTGACTCTCGAAGAACATTAAGATCTGCCTCGTACAGCACAAGACGTCCGACCAACCTGTCTCATTTCCACTTTCGGACACGCCGATAGTTGGTGAGAGGAGTGTGATTGGTGGGTGGGCGCGGGGTTAGTAAGCGCGGTGCTGGGGTGTTCAGGCTATTATTGTGGTTGTTATTGTTGCTGCAGAAATCACACATGTAATGAGGGAAATGAAGAATGGTTTGTGTGTTGATTGGCAAGAGATGGGAGAGGAAATTTGGGAGAGGCTGGGTATGTTTTTGTTGCACGTCGTGGTGTTTCGGTGCTTCCGGTGGCGATTTTCTGTTTTTCTATAGGTGTCTGGAAGGAAATTAAGGTGTGGTTGGTTGGTGCCACTGTGGCGAGAGGAGACGACGCAAGACGAGATGAGAGGTTGGTGTTTACTTCATTCATTTGTTGTCGCGTTTTCATGATATTGGTGGGATATCAGACTTATAATTGGACTCAGTATGCGTTATGATTGGGAATGCTGGTGATGGTTGATCATAAAATGTATTCCTCGTGCGAACCTAGATACTACCTCTTTGCTTTGTCTTTCCTGCTCTATTTACATCAAATCACTCGAGGAACGACGTTGCTGCATATCCCGGTACGAGTAGCAATGACTTACTTCGTGCTAGAAACCCCAGGTGGTGAATGGTATAATCCAGTTGCTATTTATGCAAGTGATCTTCTCACGCGGGTTTTTAATTGCGAATTTCACTGCAGATCTCAAAGTGATGGCGCTAGCTAGATTGGTCTTGTGGATTGGGATAGCATAGTTGCTATGGTTAGTGCTGCTTGAGTGTGGGTTTTGTTGCATGTCTGAGGGGTGGCGTTGGGTTATTGTGGGGAGGAGGGGGGAAGCTGTATGTATGCTTGGTGTGGTGTGGTGTGGTTCTCCACTTTTGATGGGGGTAGAGGGAGGGGAAGTTGATAGTTGATAGTTGGTATTAGTTGATGGAGGCGTGGAGGAGGTGAAATGGTTCTAAGAAAGTTATGGGGGAGTGGAGTGGTTGGGGAGGAAGGAAGAATGTGACAGCTTGAGAAAATATACGCTCAGTTTTCCTATAATAGATCGGCGACAATCGACTATTAGTGTAGTCCGATTACCACTCTTCAGGGTGAAGACATAGTAATATGTAAAGCCACACAATAGCACAGATACACATTGATACAATCATTGAAGTGTTATTCCATGATACTTTGTTAAATTTATCTGTTTGTAATGTAAAAACATGAACCCTGCTTAATATTCATCTATCATTAAAACCCCAATATTGCCAGACATATTCAGATACATACCCAGTACGTATATATCCCCATGGTGGTGGCAATCATATGTAATCTTGAATCAGCCTTGACGTAGTAATAGTACCAGTGGGTCTGAATTCGGGGTCAAGCGACCCTCGTAAGTATGTGCATTTCGCGGTTTGAAAAGGAAAAGGAGAAAAAGTAATGACATGAAGAAATAAAGGAAATACCGGTACATACACTTAGTCTGAAATTACGAGAGCGGCAGTCACCAAGCTCCATAGCACTATTCCAACATCTTCTCCAACTCTTCCAACAATGGCCCCTGCTTGAACACAATCTTTCACTCGAGCTTTTCCAGATGTTTTGATTCTAGAAGTTCTCGAAATAAATTTGTTGTCTTTGGGGTTGGGCTTGGAGTGTTCTTTTGCGGTTGGTGTGTTGTTCATTGATGAGTGCCTGTTTTAATTGTGTTTAGATCGGGAGTCTTTTGTTGCAGCAGGGTTGTTGTTTAGGAATGAGTGCCTGTTTTCATTGTGTTGTGCTATGTTTGATTTTGCTAAAGCATGCTTTGAGGTTGGAGGATGACTTCGACCGCGGCTTGAACAGCGAGGCTCAGGTGGGTCAGGATTGTGATGATGGCGAGATCTGCGAGGTGGTGGTGACGACGGAGGTGGTGAATTGTGTTCAATTTTGGTCCTAGGTAGAGTATTGGTGTTATAAGACGGAGATGGAGCAGGGCGGCGATGAAGAGGAGGAGGAGGGAGTGATTGAGGAGTTTGATGGGGTTGAGGAAGTCGGGGAGGCCGAGGCGGTTGAGATGATTGAGAGGGTGGAGGTGGAGCAGGTCGATGAAGTTGAGGCCTAGAAGGCCTTTGTCGCGTTAACGGTATTGAAGGACGACTTCCTACCCGATCACAAAGAGGTACAATAGGATAATCATTTGGCTGATACGCAAGTCCTAATACCCATCTCAGGTCTTCTTCTCCTTGAACATCAAATCCACGTTCCCAAGCACTAAACAAACGTAAGGCTTGACTTTCCTCTTCTTGTCTTTCTCCTCGATATCTGTAATTCTTGCGCAATGTTTCTCCCTCCTGTATGCGGTCTTTTTGTTTCAATCTGTTTAGCTGTCGTGCTCTTTTTTCCTCTCGGGATTTATCCCTCTGGTTTCTTTTCTCTTCTGTTCTATTTTCCATTTGTCTTTTCTTTTGCAATCTTTGTCTTGGTGGTTATGCTGCTATTGTTCTGGATATTTCTCCTTGATGTCTTCTTTCTTCTTCTCGTTCCAGATCATGTTGATACCTCCCACCATTTCGTTCTATCTCTAGTGCTCTCCTTTCCTCTTGTACTTTATCTTTCTCTTCTTGCATCCTTTTCAATCTTTCTCTCTGTCTCGCCTCCTCGTCTCTGTGCCTATCTTCTAGATCCTTTCTGCGATTTGCAGCAAAAATTCGATCATTTTCTCGGAGAAAGTTTGCAAACTCCTTGTTTTCTCTCCTTTTCTGCCGTTCTCCGGAAGAAAGGTACTTTCGGAAAACGTTTCTCGATTCTCTTACTCTTCTATCATCGTTGGATGATCGATACAAATCTGAAACTCCAGTAAGCGATTCGTTATTTGACGCCTGAGAATAGGAAGTTCTTAATTGTTGGTTCACAGATTGATACGTAGATGCGGGTCTACTGTTATGGTTTGTGGTGATTCGTCTTGACATTTTGATTTTTATGTTGATGTTGATGTTGATGTTGGTTTGAATATTGAAGTTGAGAGAAAGTGTGGTCGTTGCAATAGGTCGAAATTAAAAGCTCAAATGTGGGAAATCAAATACATGATCCAAGGGGACAGTGAAATGAGTCGTTGAATTATGCTCGAGTCATATCTATGATTCCCATTCATGTCTCATAATTAATGTTCCGATCGCAAGGAATATCGAGGACTCATTTTTGATGTCTCAAGGGCGGAAAAAATTGTGACCGAAGCTTCTGCATACACGTCGATACTGTTAGTCTGACAATGGTTTGACTTTGAGATTGGTGAAGAGTTACGAAAGTTGGGAGTTGATCATATCAAAGATTACAGTTGTAGCCAAATTCTCAAAGCAACGAACTTTAGCAGAGACAGGAATGACTCTAGGGAAATTCCAGATATCTGACACCTTCACCTCGCAGAAAACTCGAATATCGAGACTCGGATTAAGTGAAAGTTGAGGTCTAAAGATCTGGAAGAAATCTGTACTAGAAAATCAGCACCCATAGTTTCTATTATTTTCAATAAATTTAAAAAGCCATGCATTTCGGTTATTATCACTAAGCCCTCGATTCTCCTGTTGCTAACTTCCATAGTCCTCGAAGATCATATCATACATCTCTTATTGCCTCTCCTTCATTTCCTTGCCCCGTAATATTCTCTATCCAAAGAAAGCGAACAGCCACTTCTCTGATACCCTCTCACAAGCCGACCCTTGTCCCGAGGGCAATTAATAGCCTTGAGATTGCGAGTTTCCGCCGGGGGTAAAGAACCCAGAGTTATATGAACCTCCACGAGCAGGTTCGCCTCTACGTACAGATGCACCTCCGCGAGCAGATCCACCCTCTCCAACAGGTCCGCCTCGAGTAGTCTGTCTGCTTATAAGAGGCCTTTTACCATCAGGGAAACGTGCATTCTCAGAGTCCACGGGATAACCAAATGCATCAGTTTTCTCATTCTCTGCAGATCTTCCGCCCCAAAATCTTTTTGATGCAGGATTAATCGGAAACAGGGTTCTGGTCTGGGGTGTGCCATCATGAACAGCACTTTGTTTTAGGTTAGTGATGTTACACAGTACAAGATCAAGAGATGGAAGTGAAATAGAGAGTCTTCGTACTTAGATATCTGACCCCGGGGTAAAGACCAGTTGTCTCTTGTGGGATCACCAAAAGAACGCACTCTACTATGATCAGACAATACACTGGGTGCATCTATCATTACGGAATCTTCATCGGGAACTTCGTCCTCTCTCGAATGTGTGCCTGAGCGATGTACTTTCGGTTCTGTGCCAAAATGAGTAGGTGTTAGATTCTCACCCCTTGGCGATCGAGATGAGGTGCCACTTTCGCGAGGGCGATGAGATTGATAAGGTGTCATCTCATTCACCCATCTTCGAGCAACACTTGGAGTGACCCAGTCTTGATCTTTATTGTATTTTCCTGACATCTTAGATCGAATTAATTTCGATGGAAAATTTTATGCTTGGTATTGAAGTTGGTGTTTGGAAAAGAGTTTGGTGTTTGAAAGGAATGGAAACCCAATGTTTGGGGAACTGCAGGTCTTAAGAGGTAGATTCTTGAGTAAGGAAAGATGATTCAATCATGGATCTGTTATAGCACTGGAGTTTTGAAATGACTGATTGATTACAAATGATTCTTGGAAATATAAATGTGTGTCAGTCCGAACTGATGATTCTTCCCTTTCGTTACACATTATTTACGAAGTTCAACTCTCGAGGATTTACTGTGTTCTTGACACGGGTTCCTTTTGATTCAGTTGATACTTCTCTAATGGTCGAATGCGGATCTTTTTTTTGATCTGTTGTATCTGGCCTTGTTTATAAATTTTATTAACCTCATGGTCGATTTGTATTGAATATTTAATGGAGATCTGATCAAAGTTGAGCGGTATCAAAGAGATCAAAGTTAAAGTTTAGATACTTCGAGTCTTGATATCAACAAATCTAAATATACCAGGAGGAAGTGGCTCCAGCGAGGACTCAACATATCGATAAGTATCCAGAATTAGAGATTTGACTGCAAGCACGCGGATCGAGTACTCATGACATGTCATAACTCGGTTATTTCTCGTGTGATTCTGCATAAAAAACATTCCCTTGTTCTGATTCCCATTTTGTCTTTCCAGATTTATTATTAAAGCCATGCTATCTCTATTCTACGGTGTACTCTCTTCCTTTAAACCTGATCTACATCTTTTCTTTGTCTTTCAGAATCGGCTTTAAATGCAACATTAAATGTCATCTTATTTCCCTTCATGCCCGTGGTCTTTTTATGGATTTCCCTAGAAGACATTTTCCCCAATCAAACTTCCAACTACCAATCCCGCAATACTCTCTCGCAAGCCAGCTGCAAGACATAAGCACATACAGTCATTTGGGGCGAGTGCTCCACCATTCATCATATGTTACAAAACCAGTAGTGACCCGAGCTTGCCCAGCGCTTCTTGGGACACTTGAAGCTTCATCTATGCTGTGATTATAAGAACCCGATCGTTGGTTATACACACTTGTAGAATCATGGCGAGTCTGGCGCCGGGAATTACCTTCGGATCTGCGATCAATAATTAACAATTCTGATGGACACACCGACGACTCATAGATGAGATGAGAAAGATGGAAAGGCTATGGTGTAGAGTATTCATACCTAACTTCCGCGCTAGAGCGTCGCCCATCCTTGGTTTGTTCATGGGAAGAACCAGGCTCACCTCCAGAGGAACGGCGACTCTCCTCGAATGATGCCTGGGAAAATCGGCGGTCGACTTTTGGTGTATACGAAGAATGGGGTCTTTCTCTTCGAGATGAACGAGGTAATTGCGGCCTGTTAGATGACCCGCTGGGTGTAACTAAACTTTCAGAATGTGCTCTCGTTGTGGCACGATGACTTTCAGAATTTAATTCAACGCCTTTAGGTCTCGCGGATGTAGTTGAAAGGGACTCGTAAGAAGGAGGAGGAGCTTCATAAAGCGGAAAACTGAAAGGAGGAGCACGCTGGCTCGGTCCCCTATCACTTTCTTCACGTCGTGGGCGTGAAACTCGGGACCGAGGATCTCCTGGAGTAAGTGATGTGATAATGCTGAGAAATCCCATGGTCGATTTGTATTGAGTATTAATTGAGAGTTGATCGAGAATTTAGTGTTCAAAGAAAGGTATCTTGAGTGTAAAGAATCAAGCCAAAACTCAAAGCCCAGGAAATACGAGTCCTTAAAAGGCGAAAGATTTTAAGCAAAACCGTTTAAGGAGGTTTGACTCGAATTTTGAAGACAATGATTCATATTTAATGACTGGCATAATTTACTCAAAGTCACATTCATTATTCTCAATTGTTCATGTATTTTTGCATGAAGATCGGTAGTATAAAGTCGTGCATTTTATGGTTCCTAATTATTCTATCCCTCGATCTTCAAAGTCCACAATTGCAAATCCCATATTGCATATCTCCATCCTTTGACTCCCTGACCCTTTCTTAGTCGACAAACATTCCTCCTACCAAGATCCTTCATACTAAAATACTTCATCTGTTCAATGAACCAATCTGGTCTCGTGAGTTACAAGGCACAACCTTCACATATTGATCTGCCTCACTCATGGTAACGTTGATGTCGGGGTACCTCCCTCTTAAGATTTAGGTGAACACATTAGCGGAACCTGGATTTGAAAGTTAGTAACATAGTCATGTAGAGATATCTTGACAGGTATTAGGGTTCGACTAAAAAGGGGCCAAGGTGTTCATTTGTGTAGAAGTTTACCCACTTGTTGTTACTTAGCCGTTCGATAAAGATAGATCCTGAAATGGCAGAGTAGGGCTCGTCACTTGATTCAGATGAGTTACGAAACTCATCTCCACGTAGACTATTGTGTACAACTACCCCTCTGGGATGCATTTTTGTATGTCTCATAGTTGATGTAGCATGATGATTATTAAAGCTTGATATAAAAAGTGGCCGTTCGACAGTAATAGAAGATCTTGGAACGGAAGAACGGGGCTCATCCCTTGATGCAGAGGAGGGACGAAGCTCATTTCTAGATGATCTACCTTGTAGAACCACCACCTTGGGACTCATATTTGTTGATTTAGTATGATGACTACTAGAGCGTGATGCAACACTTTCGGCCCGTGTGGATGTAGATGGACGACCATTTTCATTACTTTGAATAGAACGAGAACTGGGATGTTGACTACGACGAGGTGGGTGAGGAGGAGACGAGGGAGCGTATTAAGATGTTTGTTTGATACTGGTTTCTTGTACTGATGTTCGGTTGCGAGAATTTCCGTTGTTTTGACGTCTCCTGAAATGGAGAAAAGGGAGAGTCGAACCGTTCATATTAGATTGGCGTGTACCTTGATGTGAGGGTCTAAGCTGTTCAGACCTTGTAAGAAGTGGCACGCCATCTTCAGACTGTCGCTTTCCTGAAGCGCGGCTTTTGAATGTTTCCTTAATTTTGTGAAACATTTTTGGGTTATCGAGAACACAAATAGGATTTGATTTCGAATAGAAGGTGGTAGAGAAAGAGAAGGGCTAAAGCCTGGGGAGCTCGAGTTCTTAGTAGGTAAATTCTGAGCAGACATGGCGAGGAAAAATGACTCGAAATCTAGTTTCGAATTTGAAAGTTTGAAGATTCATATACCATGATTGTCATATCTAACAGTCATGGAACCGCAAGAAGTCATATCTACTATTTCCACAGCTGCTCATTTACTTTTCAATTGATATGAGTATTTTTGTAATATCATGCCATTGAACATTGAGTATTCTAATCTACCATCTCTTAGTGTTCTTAATTACATCGTATGTTAATTATATATCCCTGCCCGTTTCATTTTCCACCTTTATCACAGCTCCGAAGAACTTTCCAAATATTTACTGTCACTTCAATCATATCTATGAATTGTTAGATCTGTGGTAGATGCATATAGATCAGTCTGTGCAGCAATATTGTTGGACCTGGACCTGAAAATTAGTGACCTCAGTGAATAGAATAGGAAGGCTTAGGGAAAAGACTTAGAATTCTAAAGACAAAAAAGGATTTCATACTTAGAATGTTAATTCTCCTTATTTACATTATTAGGGCTAATAGAAACTTTCACTATCTCTTGAAGATGAGGTACGAGGTCTCTCCGGTGGTTCATAAGAATAGCGATGAGTTTGCCTCCTTGTTGGTGCACGAAAAGAATGAGACCTTCCTTCGTGGGATGTACGAGGAGAAAGAAGGGCTTCTCTTGATGCATAGAAGCGAGGAGTTGTATCTTTGACTGATCTATAGGAAGGAGGGTAGCTCCCAGTAAATCTACCTGCTGTAGGTTGGCGTCTCGAACCTGTGTCCGCATGCCTCGCCATCGCCGTGTTGCGCTGATTGCGGGAGACTAATGAATCACTCCCAGACCTTGAAGATGTAGATCTGCGACCATTCTCAAAAAGAGAGGAAGCCTCGTGGGGTGTACCATAAATTGGAGGAGGCGAGTAAGAGGGAGGGGGAGGAGAGTAAGAAGGAGTAGGAGGACCATAATAGCGAGTGGCAGGAGGATTTTGATTTAAAGGATGACGGGACCTGAAAGCATTCCAGCCACTACCGAAAGAAGAGATTGATTGAATATGCGAATTTGAAGGAGCTGGTCCTCGATATTGATATTCGTTTTGTCCGACATGTCCTACACGGCTCGCTTGGTCCCTATTCTGGCGCATGGCCTCTCCTCTCGCTCTTCCCGTTGTTTTATCCCTAGTAGCTCCTACAGTTTCTCCGCTATTACTTTCCCTATCATCCCCCATGCCCTCCCCGCGGCGTCGTCTTCGGTGCCGTGAATCTCCTTGCGTGCTCCGCACCATCTGTCGCAATCTGTCCCACATTTATGATTAGCTTTAGATATATTTTGAAGTGTAATTGTTTGATGAAAAAGTATGGTAGTTGAGAAGAGCAAATTTTCAAACTGGAGGAAGTTGAATCTTCCAGGTAAACTCTACGCAGATACAGTAAGTTGATTCGAGTCAAATCGTATTTTTGAATTTCGAGGATTCATGACTTCTGACTCTTTCATATTCAACTGTAATCATAACCATAACCATAACCATAATATTCAATTCTTTCGTTTCAAATTACTCATCACTCATTTTCATTCCTCGATACGATTCTATGAAAGTTCAGAATTGTACTTTTCATTCCCACTCATAAGTCTGTATATCACAATTCACAAGCATTCAAGCTACTTTCTTTCCATCTTACCACACTGCATATTATGTTGACTCTTTATCTCCTGTTATACTCTTCCCAACTTCTCCCTTCCGGTTTCAAATATTCTCTGTGTAGAACGACCCCATTATTAATAACTAATTCACTAGCACCCACTCATAAAAGCCACAACTTCCCAAATTTAAAGTAAACTTCGCTATCTCAGACATCTTCCTTCCCAACACGAGACTCATCCAGCTCATAATTCGCTTCACTTCCATCAGTTTCACGTCTTGTCAATACATTCCGAGAGACATACGCATAACCATTCGGTTCTAAGACCGTAGTATTTAATCTGCATATCGAAAAATCAGTAATCCGAGTCACCTAATTGGGAAATCTATGGAAAGAGCAATCTTATAAAACATCTTCATACTTAGCTCCTATATTTTGCGTGCCACGAATATGACTCTCTCTAGTTGACACACGGGATCTAGGACTACTGGGCATTTGACGAGAATAACTGCTGGGACGACTGGATTTACCGGGTGTAACTAAACCTCAAGAATTTGCACTGGCGCTTTGGGCATTTGGCGATGGTGTGAAGCATTTTGTTGATTGATAGGTACTTTCTTGGAAACGTGGGACTTGCGTGGGATAACGAGTAGTTTGATTCTCAGGTCTACTCCGTGCGTCTGGGTATAGGCGATGATAAGGTTGGGCTTGAGAAGCGATAGGAGGATGCGGATGGCGATTACTTGGACCGCGAGTATCAGGACGAGATGTAAAAGTAGGGTGGGATCTACGCCTATTTGAATCTCTACTAGAAGGGCCTAGCTCAGTTTTGCCCGGAATGTATGCTTCTGTATCATCTCTGTAGCTTCGGCTCGATCCACATATTCTGCTGTACTGACGTCCAATCGCTGCTCCGCAGTCACCAAGTGTGAACATGCTACGGAGAGTTGAGTTATTGTTTTCCATTTTTTGCCCCTGCTTTTTCGAGGGTAGTATTATCGAACTTTAGAGTGATTCTCGACAAGAGGCTGTGAAATTTGCTAGTGGAGAAGAAGGAAGCCCACAACTAGGGGAACTTCAAGTCCTTAAAAGATAAATTCCTCGAACCAAAATGAAGAGAGAACTGACTCTGACTGGAAATGAAAAAACTGCTACACGAATGAGTCTTTATAAATGATGCAACGCGAATGATTCTTCGCATCTGTACAGTAATAACTAAGAACAAATCCGACAATAATTCACATCCGAAAATATGAGTAGGTTTAGTCTTCACTAAGAAATCCCTTGGATCCCACCCAGAAGCCCACTATCGAATTTTAAGTACTCATGACTCGGAAGTTTCCCAAAGCCGGTGTATACTCACCGCTGTACAAAATAAAACCAAGCTTAAATAGAGATAACGGAAGCCGAATCTCCATTAAATAGGTGATAACTTCTACTAACCCCATTCCGTTCTATTCCTACCATATCTATAGCACAGCACAGATAGGAGATACTATGCTTTCCGACTGCAAGAAAAGCCTCCTTTACCCTCCCAATATCCATATACAAAGTAATGCGATGCCCCAACATATAATCATATCCACATGAGTATACCGAACCTCCCACCCAAACGCCGACCATGCAGACCAGACCGAATCCACAAAATCCCATTATATATGCACATTTCCACACTTTCCTACATTATTCCAGATCACATTCCTCTCTTTTTGTCGGACTCTCCTCCAAAAACCGAAATCCCCCTTCATACCCCCTCAACCCTCGTCAGAAACTCTCGAACCCTGTTTAAATCAACATCACTCTCACTCTCCACAGCTCTCGCCAACCCCTCAATAACACTATCCACCTTTGAAACATCCACACCCGTACACAAGCTAATAATTTTCTTATACTTTGCTATCCTGCCAGTATCTTTACTTCTCAATTCCTGAACACTCCTTTCCAGATTGTCATTATTGGCCTTATAAGCCATGATTCTGGCTTGAAGAATATGTCGCGAAGGTAGTTGTTGCAACAATGCTTGTTTATTCGCATGATCTACTTTGAGATTCGAATTTCTCGTCGGGGTGTTATTGATATCTGCAGGAATTTGTGGAACTGCCAAAGATTTATCTGCATCACCAAGATGCATTTCAAGGTCTAGATCCGAAGTAGGTTGATTGAATTGTTGTTGAAGTTGAAGTAATTTCAGACTTTCTTCTTCTGCAGCTCGAGTGAGGTTTGCGATTTTGAGATCACGTTCTTCACGTTGTCTATTGCGTTCTTGTTTTGCTTCTATGGCACGTCGCTCTTCTCCTAAGCTTGCAGATGCTTCGCGAAGTTTGGCATGAATTGAGTCGATTTGAGCTTGTTTAGCTTCTACTTCTTTTCCAAAATCTTCAAGTGTTGATTGGAGTGTTACATTTATGGCTAAAATTATATTAGAAAAAATTCAAGGGGGTAGCAGAATGATAGAAACTTACAGTCAATAATTTCACCACTAGTTTCACGCGTAGCTTTATTTCCTCTCTTATCAGGACTTGCAAGACCTAAACGATCCCCAGGGTTTGTCAAGCCCCCAATGAAATCTGATGGCCGTAACTTAGAATTGTTTTGAATTTCTGGATCTGCTCCAACTTCCATGAGTTGGGAGATAATGCTTTTGTTACCGACTCTAGCTGCAATGTTGAGAGCAGTATCACCTGAATTGTCCTGTGCATTTACCATTTCAGTCATAAATCGACCAATATCCATGGCATGAGGATTAGGCTCATTGTTTTGCGATTGACCATTGAATGATCGACCTTTCCTAACAACAAATTCGAGAAGTGATTCAAGGTAATATTTGCTAGCAGGGCTGCGACCTTTGACAGCTGAAGTGACAGCTATATGATGTAAGACTGTTCGTCCACGATTATCCTGGAAGCCAATAGTGTTGCCGAGCAATTCAAGAAGATCCGGGAAACTCCCTTGATCCAAATTGTTAGCTACGCAACATGCTCTCATCAACGCAGTCTCTCCTCTGAGATTGACTCGATATATGCTTGCGCCGGATTGAATAAGCTTTTGTAAGACAGGTAGTCTTGCAAGAGTAGCAGCCCAATGAACGGCAGTATTGGCTGACTTTTCTATGGAAATATCGAGTTCTACACCGGACATAGTACGGAACGCCTCCTGGTCATTGTGCTCATTCGTCCCCAAGTAAGAATTCTCATTGTGAAAGAGTGACAATAGAGTCAGTCCCTTCTTTCCATTATGTTGATTTTCTGGCAGAGGTGGTAATGGCATTGGAGCTTCTTCCTCTTGCGATAAGCCTAACTCTTGACGATAGAAGAATGAATCGTTAGGTTCGGTTGGAGATGGCTCTCGCAATGACATATTATACCCACCATTCATCGACTGTTGGCTATCATTCGGTGGTTCGAGTGATTCTCTTCGTCTTTTCCGTGGCGGCTCTTGGAAATCTCCATCCTCTCTACCAGTATGCGAGAATTGAAATTGCGATTGATTCTCATAAGCTGAATCTCCGTTGGTTAACCCTTCATTAGAAACGAAGCTTTGCATACTTTGTTGTGAGTTAGGGAATGTAGTCTCTTGACTCATTTGTTGTGATGATTGTCTGCTAAAAGTAGGAGGTCTTGCGCTACCATTTCGATTCCTAGGAACGGGTGAATCAAATCGGGCTTTGCTAATTGCTGCGACTGCGAGGGAATCTTGATTCGAAATATTTTTAAAAAACGTTCCGGATTGTCCAATATTACGATTCTCGGTTCCTGAATTATAAAGTCTCTTTCTTTGTGCAGCCATTGCTTGTTCCTTCGTTGGAGTATCAATTCCACCTTGTCCTGCAATACCTCCATCTTGGCCCATATCATAGCTTAAAAGTGGCCGTAGAAGTTCTTCCACACCGTATTGTTTGCAAAATTCAACGCCTCTTTCGAATCTGATCCAGGTTCCTTGATATTTTCCGTACCCACCCTGCACTTTCTCATGATCTCCAATCAGAATTTCTTTCTCGAGGACCTTTGTTCGCTTTCCTTTCTCGATTCCTGCTACTTTCAATATCTGGGTAGCATTAAGCCAACTATCTTTTCTCCGTCGCATAACTGCGATACGATTAACTTCCATTTCATATACATCAACACCGGAATATACGGCCTGTAAAAGATTAGTAACAGCTTAGTTTTCGGTGATCTCAGCGTTAGCGTACCGAATATATTTGAGGTGCCATATCTCTACGATTCATGGCACCGCTTGAGTCGTATTGACGAAAAGGTCCACCTGGTTGCATCATCAAACCACCAGGCTGTGACCCTTGGCTCATACTGATTGACATTTCCGAGCGAAATCGAATCGAATCTTGGCCACGATCGTGTGCGCTGTTGTTTGCAGAATATGTGTTTGGCGGCAGATGGTTTTGTTTTGATTCTGATGTATTCGCAAGAGGCAGAGGATTCGATTTAATTCTCGTCGCTGCCATAGAATGAGAGATGTCGACAGATATCGAGATGTTGCGACGATGTGTATTAGTCGAATGGCAATCGCGTCACCGAGGACGGTAAGATCCTTGAAACAAGGAGCTTTATCAATTCGATATTCACTGAGCGCATTCACCTGCAATGGTACTCAGATCAATGACGATAATGGGAACGCGACTCAATATCTAAACAGGGGTGAGGTCGACGTGTCTTTCGTGTATCAAGCGCGAAGAGGTGTAAAGTGGTTTTCAGAATTGGTGTATTACTGGAATGTATTGGTGTGGGGGGTTGGTTGGAAATTTAATTGGACTTTGACGTGACGGTTCGCGAAGCTAGAATGACCTTTTGGGTGGATAAATGTGCAATGGTCGGTATTATATAAGCAAGCTCTGATACTACCACGTTACACACTCAGCAAAAGAGAATATGCGAAGAATACACACCTACCTACCACTTTTACTACATACTCCGTATGTACGTTCTAATGTACAATTGTTTGTTCGCCGTCGACATATATATCTTCATATGAGCCATTGCTCAATGCCAAGACTTTTGAACTTGATATTCAATTTGAAGACGACTTCATTTCGTTGCTATACTGTACTCTGTAGGTAAATATCCTCCCAACACGCGACTCAATGCCTATATTTAAATGCTACAACAATATTTATCTTCATCAACCTTCAATGCAATAATTTATCAACTACCCATGTACCTTTTTACTCAATCCAAATGATCGGGAAGTATTCCTCTTCTTGTCAATTCTTTTCATTCGTTTCATGAATTTTATCTTGTTAGATACTGCTTGCCGTTCACGGTCTCCAGCAACCCCCAGCTTCAATGGCTCCAATGCCGCCCATAATCAAAAACGTCTACCCACTTTCCCTACAAGTAAAGGAATACCTACCACATTTCCGAAAACAATATCGAGCTCTCCTGAGAGAAGCGACTTATCTTCCTGATTCTGCCGCAAGAACTTTCGTCCTTGATCTTCTCGTCAAACGATTCAATCCTCCCGATCCTCGAAAACTGAACCCAAAATATTGGGGAACAGATTATCTACGGTCAAAAGTTGATTTGAAGAAATTGCAGACAAGATCCAAAAAGAATGCCACCAAGTTATATTTGCTAGAGCGTGTAAATCTGGAAGGGAGTATACCTGATTTATAATATGTCTTATTGAGAACATATGGACGTGCAGGACATAGAAGGAGGGAATTGATTACTCAGTTGTTGAGACCAGGAGAAGATGAACTACCGCAAGATGATACAGCACTGTCACGAATTATTGACAGCCAGATTTCAAAGAATCTAGATGCGACCAAAGATGTTGAGATTGACAAAGCAAACGCTGTACCCAAAAGACAACGCCGAGAGCACAAGGAAATGCATTTGTTTCTCACAAGTCAACAAGCAAATAATCCTATGGAGTCGATGAGAGGAAGGATAAAAAAGCTTACGCCAGATATACCGTTAACGAATGCATGGGGACGTAGCTTCCCAGAAAAACGGAAAGTGAATATGCAACGCACATGGTGGGCAAGTCTTTTAGAACGAGTTCTACCACCACTACCTGAACATGAATGGAATAAATTGAGAGATTTGGCAGAAGGAACGCAGCCAATCGAGTGTCCACGCCCAAGGCGAAAGGCTGCTATTCCCCGAAATCAAAACGAAGATGTGAAGTCCGCTGGAGAAAGGATGGATTCACTATATAACAAACCAGCTAGACTTAATGCGGATGTCTGGGACGAGTCAACGTCCAAAGTTGAACTACATGATTCACAAGCTTCCAATACACCACAGCACAACAGGACACGAGCGATGCGAAGGCTATACGGTATGATTTGGAGTCTCTCATCAAAGATGGTGCAAGATGAGAATACCAAAGAATATACAATAACTTGGGGAGGACAACGCTCACCATCTGCTGCGGGAGAGATTACAAAGCCATCATTAAAAGATGCTGAGTTTTTCGAATCGCCAGACGGTGGGTTAGCCTAAGGAACTACGGATAGAAAGATTAGGAAGTCAGTGAAACGTGAAACACAACAACTTATACATTAGGGTCGGTGTCACTGTTACTGTTCAATCTGTAGCATTGCTTTTTGAGGCGGAAGAAAAGCCTTCTATAATGATTCTCATAAAGATAGTTTCTTCCTTCCTCATGTGACATCAGAATTGCTCAAAACATTTACTAAAATGTCCCTTGACTTCTTCAAAAGACTTCCTATCTCCTCTTAATCTACCTAGCTTTTTCCGCCAACTTCATCAATGCCTCCCCATCAACCCTCATCGTCTGCCACTCATCCATCGCCTTAGCACCTACACTCTTCCCTTCGTATAATTTAATACTAGGTTCATTCCACTTCAACACACTCCATTCCAATCTCCCTCCGTCCATATCCACAACCTCCTTCGCTAAAATACTTAACAATCTCGATCCATAACCCTTTCCCCGCGCGCTTTCCCGTACATACAAATCCTCGAGATAGATTCCCGCTGAAGCGCGCCAGGTTGAGTAATTGTAGAAATATAGCGCCATTCCTATTGGTTCGGGGGGTTGGGAAGAAGAGGAGGAGGAAGAAGAGGAGGAGGATGAAGAGGGAGGAAAGACGAGTAGACAACGCGCGGGTCGAGTAGGAGATATAGCATCTCCTGTGGAAGGCGTAGTGTTTGCAGGGGAAACGAGGGGCGAGGGAGCGAAAGCAATAGTCTTGGAGAGGGAGGAGGGGGTGGCGAGCACGGACGCGGATTCGTGTTCGTAGGCTGCGAGTTCGTGGATGAGGGTTAGGATTCCGGGGATATCTGGGTGTGGGGAGGGGTTGTTAGTTTGGGGGCTGGAGCTTGGGGTGGGATTTTGGTTTAGGTGGGATTGGAGAGGGGGAGAACGAGATAGGTCGAGTTTGAGGAAGAGATAGTTAGATGAGATTGACTGTTATCTTACCTTCACGACGTGCATGGCGGATTATTGCTTCTTCGGCTATTTTTGTAGAATGTTATATTACCAGGTGGTATGATACTTTACTAAAACAATCTATATCTTAATTGAAGATATTTATCGAAGACTAAGAAAGAGAAAAAGTTGAATTGGAATCCAGTAGGTTTGGGCGAATTCTTCTAGGACGCAGAGAGCAGAATATCAACAATGTCAAGATAGCAGTGAAGGGCGTGATGCGGGGCAGGTGAGTCGAATGGATCAATATCGGGGTGGGGGTTGTCATTCTGCAGGTCGTCAAAGCGGTGAAGGGTGGAAAAGGGAAGGCGGTGTATTGCAGGTGATAAGACACGTGAGGGAGGGGAGATTTGGTTTTTGTTGCATACCTACTCTTTTGAAAAATTCGTCCAAAGCTAGCAGCAAGGATACTCATTTTAGGGTTAATCCCCTCTACTCTAAAGAGAGTAAAACGCTTCAAAATAGAAGAATTCAATTGAAAATCAAGGTATTTAATGATTAATCTATCGATTGAGCGGATCAAGCGGTATCTGATTTCCTGAAAGAGCGAGGATCTGAGAGTGTAAGATTTCGTTTTTTTTATCATTTTAGACTGTGGATTTAGTGAATAACGCTGATAGATGTTGGAGAAGGAACAAGAGGTGATGATTGAGGTATATAAATACACACCCTTACGATTTATAAGAAACTTTTGTCAACCAAATGTATTTATTTACTCATCGCGTCTTCAAACACTCTCCAGGTCGACCGCGATGTATCCAGCCAGTATTGCACATTTGGGGTATTTCATTCTCTTTTGTCTCCCAAGTGACTAGACGATCTTGAAGTTCTCGATTGTCAACAACTTTGAGATGTTCTTGCATAACATTACCGAATCATCTCATTTTCACTCTTGAGCTTGCAGTGGAGCTCTCTCAAAGTTATTGAGAACTTGTGTTCTGTTGCTTTTTCGGCTAGCTTTAGGATAAGATTGCCTTATGGGATTCAAGCAATTCCCACATAGCTTTGCGTTGTTTCCTTTATATATCTTGGCACGAGTGTTCCTTGTTCGAGCCATACTTTGCAATGACCTACGCAGACTCCCACTTGAGGGCAGTTATGACTGGCCTACCATCCGTTCCAGTTCAAGAAATTGTGTCAATAGCAAAGGCTGCATGGAACCAGATCAGCATGTTGAATTTCTATATTTGATTTAAAGGCAAAGCTATATTCAACAAGGAGCACACCTCAAGTAATATCACATGATTTGATTTGAAGCTTGATACTATTATCTTAATGCCAGGCCTAGAACTTTTATTCTGATTTCCCACATTTCCTTACCAAATCCCCACCCCATCTTATTAGTAACACAGCTCCCGTCATTCCACTAGTCCTCACCCACTTATAACACTGCAATATGTACTCAAAACTCGGGTGTATCTTCCACAGTCATATGACATCTTTGATGATCTAACGGTCATGACTTCCGCTTGTCAATTGTATTGCAAGTTGTGGTTTGAAAGAAGATATTACTATATCGGAGTATATCTACTATATATAATGGAGATAATTGTAACTTATCTATTCGTGTAATTAGAAAGTATATTATATTTTGTATTTTATTTACAAATATATACTATAAGATAATAGAATATAAGATAATAATTGATAGCTTTATATTTAGATAAATGGATTATTGTATATAGATATGCTTTCTATTTGTATAAGAATAACTTATATTATTATAAGTAATAATAAGATAGTATATTTAATATTTTATTATACTTTCAATTCTCCTTAAACAATTCTCTTTATCAAACTTTTCATTCCGTGAGGGTTCGCTTACAGGAGTTCCCTTTGGAACCCCGAAAGTGCTTAGGAGACTGGGGTTCGACTCCCCGTCAGAGAGTTCATTCGCATAGAATTCCTTGAATCTCATGTTCAAATTCAATTTTTGCAATTTTCGTTGGTGTTGCGAGTTTTTCTTCTAACAAATTTTTAGCCGATGCGATAATTTTTAGGTGTGGTGAGTGAAGCGGGGAAGTTAGTGGGGGATGGAACCTTTTTTTCTTCGGGTGGGGTTTCTTGCTGAAAGAGAGAGCGGCGATCGGGATGGGAACTTTTTGATCTGATCGATCGTGGTCACGTCACGTCTATTTAGTGCTAGACGAAGGTTGCATCTAGTGAAGCGAGAAATACCATCGACATAACGAAAACTGCTATCGCAAAGGGCTGTCATGGAAAGGCAATTCATCATGCTTTGCTTGAAAGCCTCTTGTCGATGGCCTGTGTCATTAGTCACATATTGTTTTGGGAGTGCCTGAGGGACAATGAATATCATCGGTTTTCTTTATGAGTGCCATTCAGCTTTGCTTGTAGCCAGGCTTGTTGACCTTGAGATCATCCTTTCTTGGCTCTCGGCACGGCTGATATACTCGTTCAATTCTTGTGCTTCACCTCCAGTAACAGTTACTATTGTAGTTGTCCTAGTTGCACCTCCGCTTAAGAAGTGTGAAGTGCCTCTGATGTAAGATTTCTTCCCCCTTCCTACACCTTTTAGCCGATCAGTTGAGAGGACCCCGCTTGTCGTGTCCGTTATAATATGCGGTGCGACGATGAGACTGTCGATGATGGATTTGGAGAAGGGTACACAGGACAATATAATTGTGAAGGAAGAGTGCAGGTTTGTCATCAAAGCCAAGTTAAATGAATCCCATGTATAGTTTGTAGAATCAATGGTGTTATAAAGATAGATTATGCGAAGAATAAGAATGGGCAAGGTCCTATTGTTGATGGTTGAATTAGTCACACGTCTTTTGATACAGCATGCAAACGGGCTATCGGCTGTGAAAGACAAGTCTTACAAAAGGTTCGGCGAGAACAAAAGTATTGTCAATCTTTTCTTGGAATCCTCCATTTTTAGAGCATTCAAAATATACACAGGAAGCAGGCCAATGAACACCTGAGTCAGCTAATCCACTACCGCGTTGACTGTCCAAAAGACTCTCTGTGGAACAGTGACTGAGGTTAGGATACAGAACTTGGAGACGTGGAGGTATCTTACAACATCGATTCATTTCCCCGGCTCATACATCCAAGGATCTGGGAGCTGGCATTGCAGAGCGATCACAACAATACTGATCAAGCTCCATATTCCAATCCAGAGAATGCTTCTATGAATCAGTCGGCGTTTGTTGCTCCCTTCTCTCGTGAGATAAACAAAGAAGTGAAGACTTGATAGCTTGGTGAGAAAGATTGCTGAGATATACATGATGTTACCAGCATATTGAGCCTATGAGTTCTTAGTGCTTGTCGGTAGCTTTATCGCTGATATCTCACAATGTAGAAGCGACTTAGCTCACTCTGAAGGATAGTGTCTTGTTTTTTCCCAAGTCCATAAGCAATTTGTTCCGATGTGCATATGCATTGACCGACCGAGGACAACTGGTATTATGGATAATTGTAAGTCCAAAATACGGAAAATCACACATGGAGACCAGAATGGAAACGCACTGGGTCTACATACCATAGCGAGGAGACCCAAATAATCATCAATTTGGATTTTGCGAAGAGTGTCGCATTTGGTATAGATTTTGGTCGAAGCTATGATAACCATGGGTACCAATACAATCCACATAGCGACATTCAGAAGTGGCCCATGATTATCAGCTGTCACTACAGCCATCTTGGTCGGATAGGTAGCTACCCGTCTGTATCAAATATGAATTGTCGATAGTGGAAGACTCAGAATGTTCATGTAACTGAATTACTGTTGTTAGTTTCGAGAATACTTAAGATTTGCATTTAATATTTGAATTGCCCTCACTACGTGAGAATATGATTGCTCCTAGATCTTGCGGTCAAAAAAGAAACATCCATTTCTTTAGGTCACAGATTATCATTGCTCAATTAGTTGAAGATAAGAACTAGTATTGTGGGCTATTAGTCCGCATGAAATTAGAAGCTGGACTGCAAGGGAATTTAGATGTGTGCTGTGCCTCACTTCGTATTCTTTACCGAATCCGCGAAAGTCAACATCCGATTGTGAAATCCAACAACACTTTAGCAATGTATTTTTACAAATCTATAAGCACAGGAGATGAATAACATCACGCTTGTAATTTCAACTCTTAATCGGTACGCGCATGTTGAATATTGACCAATGAGCTAATCATGTTCTAATTTATTTTCTTCTCTTTGTCTCTAGATAAATTGGCCCTGTTCGAATACGTGATGCCGAAGTACCAAGTTAATTGTGACATGGATCAATGCTAATCATTCTAATTTCGGAAAGCGTAGTGCACTTTCCTGTCGATCTATGTTCTATCGTGAAAGTACGCTCAACGGATCCAGACTCTTGTTGAACCTTGAAGTTATGCCTGTTGTTCGCGCTTATCCATCAGAGTTCTTGCGTGCGGTAATGTAATAATGCGGCTCAATATCACATTCTGCATCTGCAGGCGCCTGGAAAGGCACCATTTCTGTCTTCACCACCTCGAACCCAACCTTTCGCAACAAGTTCTCCCAACCCTTTCTGGTGTAGAGAAGGTTTCCAATCCGCTTTCCCATGAATGTATGCTCGATGCCTCTTGCACACTCTCCATCCTCGTCAAACATATGTGGCTCTGTTGGAAAGTCCTCAGCTACCATGGTCCCGATGAAGATGTAGCCCCCGGGAGCAATCCATCCCGACATCCTTTCATCTGCCGTATCCATTTCCTCACGCGAAAAATGAAACAGGGAGAATATCGCAAAGGCGCCTTGAAATTGAGATGGTGATTCAGGGGAGAAGTCAAGCATGTTGGTCAGCTTGAAATTTCCCCCAGGGACCTGTCGCTTGCTCAATTCGATCATGACGGGAGAAAAGTCAATCCCATATAATTTGCGACCACTGCTCACAACGAGGCTGGATGTTGGAACCCCAGTTCCACTGCCGATATCAAGGACCGCTGTATCAGAACTCGTAGGAAGAAGACTGAGACTCTCATTAATGAACGCTACGAGGCCTTCATCATGTCCGAAACCCTTCTCGTATCTAATTCCTAAGTTGTCATAGAAATCGGCTGCTGGGTTGATAGGTGCCATTTCATTAATTGATGACGGATATTTGAAATGAATTGAAATCACTTTATTGTCTGGATGATAGAATGAACCCAGCTTTTAGTGATCCAGTCTCGCCATCTCGAGTCCATTCAATATATGGATAAATATGTCCGACATTACAAGCCATGGCCTGCTTCCGGTTTCACCGTTGAGACGCTATCATATCCCCTGTTGATGTTGCATTTAGGCCTCCGCTTCCCCGCAGGTCCGGAACAAGGGGCATGAAATTATAACAAGTAGAATGTAACGCATGAAATGCAACTCGCCGTTCTTGTATTTTATCAGTGGGTCAAACAATCTAGGCTCAATGGTTCGTCTGATTGTACAAACCCATGATGGAACATTGCAAAAAAAAAAAAAAAAAAAGCATCCGTTATTGAGCGGTACCCCCCTCTTTATCAAACTCTCATTTACTCTCTCTTTCTTTGAAGTGGCATTCTGCGATTCTGCAACGAAAAATGTCTTCCTATGAGCTTGATAAAGCCAAGCCTGGTGTTCTGCAAGAAGTTCAAGTCACTACTTCTTCCGGAGTTAATCTTGACCAAGAAAATGGGGCTATGAACTTAACAGAACGAGGAAAGTTATCGGAGAAAGACTATGCAAGGAAAGTTCAAGATGAGGCAACTCTGGCTGTATTTGGAAAAAAGCAGCAGCTCAAGGTAAGATCTCACTCGGCTAAGCTTTGCTATATATCATTGACCACATAAATTGTTAGCGAAGGTTTAAATCTCTGTCTTCCGTGGGCTTAACTTGCGGTTTGATGTTGACATGGGAAGTCGTCTTATTGTAGGAGTTCCAATAAATCTCTTTCCGCTCAGAAGGACTACCTGACTTACCATACAAAGCACTCTTCAATTCGGATTACAAAATGGCGGCCCTGCCGGATTGATCTACGGATTTCTAGCTGCATGGTCCGGAGCTATGCTTCAAGCATTGGTAATGGCTGAGATGGCATCAATGTGAGTCAAATAGCCAGAGTCTTGAAATAATCAAGGTTTTATTACTCACCAGATATAGGATTCCTCTCGCTGGTGGCCCCTTTAATTGGGTTGCTATTTTGTCTCCTCCTTGGTGCAAGAAGTTTCTTAGCTACTTGGCAGGATGGCTCACCGTCATTTGTTGGCAAGCTTTTGTTGCAGAAACATGCTATACTGTCGCTTCGTTGATCCAAGGTCTCCTGATTCTCAACTATCCAGACTATGATCCGAAATTATGGCAAGCGACTCTGCTTTTCTATGCCATCGCTCTCTTTGGTGTCTTCATCAATACTTATCTGGGTCGTCTTCTCCCGCGTATCGAAGCTATGATGCTTATTGTTTATATCCTGGGATTTATTGGAGTGCTTATTCCTATAGTTTATTTATCGCCTCATACACCCGCTGACAAGGTCTTTACCACTTTCCAAAACTTGGGTGGATGGGATAGCATGGGTCTTTCGTTTTTCGTTGGATGGATTACATCTGTCAGTTCTTTCGTAGGAAATGATGGCGCTGACCACATTGGTATGTTTATATTCTTTTTTTCTCTATCGAATAAACATAGATCAGGACCAAGACTGAGGCTAAAATCTCATCCTTAATAGCCGAAGAAATCAACCAGGCGGCGAGAGTCATACCTTTCAGCATCTGGTTCTCAACTTTATTCAATGGCATCCTAGGCTTTTCCATGATGATAGCAGTATTGTTCGTCATCCATGATATCGTCGCCGCCACTCAATCAAACACTGGGTTCCCTTTCATGGAAATATTCCAGACTGCATTAGGTTCAAAAAAAGGAGCCAACGCACTGGTAAGTTTTGATTCATAGCTGAACATATTTTTCTAACTTGGGCAGATAATTGTGATTACCGGAGTGAACGTTTTTTCCGTCAGCAGTGTGTTGGCCACAGCATCTCGAACTTTATGGGCTTTTTCAAGAGAAAATGGGCTTCCATTCTCTCATCTCCTTGTGAAGGTAAAAATACCGTGCCCGGGTTCTTAAAAAGTTAAGCTAATAACAAGCATAGGTTAATCCCAAAACCCGACTGCCAATCAACGCAATCATAGGAACACTTATCATCAACGTACTACTCGCACTAATAAGCGTTGGCTCATACACCGCATTTGGAGCATTCTATTCTGTTGTTTTGGCCGCGTACCAGTCTTCTTTCCTGTTAGCGGCCAGTGTGATGTTAGCAAAAAGATTAAAAACACCAGCGTCCGAAATGCCATGGGGTCCTTTCCGGCTCAAGAAGCTAGGTGTACCCATTACTGTTGTGGCTATAATCTACACAATTGTCGCACTGTTTTTTTCGTTCTGGCCTGCTTTCTCAACGGTCGACGCGGCAAATATGAATTGGAGTTGTTTAATATTTGGCGGGGCCGTTATCTTTAGTATGATTTTCTGGCTGTTGCATGGACGGAAAGTCTATGTAGGTCCTATATGGGAGTTTGAGGGTCATTTTGTCAGAGTAAAGTGATGAAAAACAAGAGCTGGTTTAACTACTCATGCTATCATCAACTCAGATCGTAGTTTAGTCTTGTAAAATGATCAGAACGAATAAATTATTTCAGCCCTCTTTTGAGCCTCTGTATCAAACAAAAGCCATCACCTATCTCTGATTCAGATCCCTATTTTTTACATGATTGTAACTGTCGGGATATTGATCATGTTATTAAAGAGGGCATTGTATTAGTTAGCGTAGCGCTAGTGCTACCCTATATT